>APFE030505110.1:154677-173271 GCA_000404065.3 Pinus taeda
TCTCCAATATGTCCAAGCCTTTGATGCCACAGCATGGTCTTCTCTCTAGAGACCACTAGATTTTCTACTCCACTTTCAGGAACCACAAAACTGTTACACCCATCAACAATAGTGCTACCTTGCAGCTTGTACAGAGTTCCAGTCTGAACACCCCGCATCAATACTAGTGCTCCTCGAACCATCTTTCAGGTATCCTTCTCGAACACTATTTTTACACCTGCATCATCCAACTTGCTTACGAAAATCCGATTTCTCACAAATGTAGGAATATGCAGAACACCCGGAACTGTTCTAACCCTTCCACCTTGCAACTTCAACTTTACCTTTCCACGTCCAACAATTCTAGCTTTCCTGTCATCCCCTAAGAAGACATCACCACCATCATATTTCTCATACTCATAGAACCACTCTCTATGGGGAGTGAAGTGAAAGAATGCACCTGAGTCAATCAACCATGCCTCATGATCTACATGTGTACTTGAAGAAGCCAAGTACACATCCCCACCTTCATCTGAGGTGGTTTTTTCCTCTATAGAAGGAGCATCATCAAATCCCTTTCCTTTATCGGGAGCTTTAGATTTACAGTCCCTTTTGAAGTGCCATTCCTTTCTGCATTTCCAGCACCCCACCTTTACAAGTTTTCTTGGAGATTTAGATCTCCCTCTAGATTTAGATCTCCCACTCTATCACTTATTTTTGTTTCTATTCTGGGACCGTCTTCATACAAACAAGGCATCACCATTCTAGCTCTTCATATTTTTCCGTCTCATCTCCTCCGTCAGCAAGGATAAGACTATTTCATCAAAATGAAAGGCAGTTGCATTGCTACCTATTGCAATAACTAGACTATCCCACGAATCTGGTAGAGAACACAACAAACTGATGCACTTATCTTCATCTAAAATTTTAATATCAACAGATGCTAACTCACTTACCATAGTATTAAATGCGTTTAGATGCTTTGTCACCGAGTCTCCATATTTCATCTTCAAGTTATACAACTTTTTCCACAAGAACAATTTATTCACCAGAGACTTAGATTGGTACAAAGTCCCTAACTTGTCCCACAAAGCCTTCACCATATCTTCCCCTAATACATTCAACAATACTGAATCTGAGACACACAATCGTATTGTGCTCTTTACCTTCCGATCCAACTTCTTCCATTCTTCATCGAACACTCCCATTGGTTTAGTGCCTAGATCTACCATGATGCATTGATCTTTATCCACCAATAGATCCTCCATCTTGAGTTTCCACAACTCAAAACTCTGACCATTAAATTTCTCGATCTCTCTCTTTCCACTAGTCGCCATATTCTTTCACCACCAGAATCGATATCGCAGATCTCCCACTGAATAGGGTCTACCACAGGCCCAAGCGAAACCCCTCAACAAAAAAGGCATCCGCTTAAAGCCAAAAAGACTCCGATACCAAATGTAGCCTTTAACCCCATACAAAAATTACTTGCATACGAATTTTAAAACACATAAAATAAACAATGTGAGAGCATAACACATAAAACACATATACAAAGAGATTTTCCCCTAGATCCCAAAACCAGGACTATGAGCTTGATTTTTCATTATGTTCCTTTCAATATTACATATATATTTATACATCCCAAAGCATCCAATACCATGGACCGAAAACCATCGCCTCCAAAAAGCATGTGCAGAAATCATGCACAAAACCATAGGTGGGTCCGCCCAACCTAAGATAGGTTCCAAAACCAAACTTTTCCTGGGCGCTGCCACGGACCCCATAAAGTGGGGTTATGGGTACACCTCAAACCCCATGTGATCCCCCCTCTAACCCCTCAGTTAACTACATGGGCTAGTCGTGGAAAGAATATAACACAACCCAACATTGTTTAGAGGGATATCACACATTTTGGGCCAAAAAGTGCGCTCTAGACCTATAGATCACACTTTTGGAGCAGAAAAGTTTGATTTATGCTCTTTAGTTCTCAGGCGGCAAGTCTGAGAAATATTTGTTGTCCTTGTCGGGGCTGGTTCCTATGATTTATAGAAATGACCAAAAAAATTATGAAAGTTAGAAACTTGATTGATCTAAGGTTAGAAAGCTAATAAACAACATTAAGAGATTGAAAAAAGAAAAACCCTACATGGAAAATTAAAGTTCACCCAGGTTTTCGAATCAAAATTAAAAGCACAGTGGAGTCTCCAATTTGTTATAGAGTATTCTTCTTCAATGTGTATGAAAAGAAGCTACTTTACGCTGTGGATGACAAACAACCTTAACAATAAAAATGGCTACTAATCATTGTAGATCTGCAACAAATGATAGAAACAAAACCTACCAAAGCCCTGATCTATGGCACAGTCATAGCTAAAAATCAAAATGGAATAGTAAAATAAGCGGAAATAATTCCGATAATCCAATGGAAACTAGATATATAAAGAATATATTTTAAACAACACTTGTGAAGGGAACAAATAATTTTACAAATCCCCCCCATGGGATGGGTCCTTGGCTATCCTTAGACATCTTTAGCTTTTGTAGAGTCTCTCTCATCTATAACGTGTAAAACCCAGTAAACAAAATGTTTGAGCTCAATGAGAACTCAAATGGAAAAGAAAAATGGTGTGCTACAGTGATAATAATCAGAGTTACAACAGTGAGTGCAACAACGAAAATAATCAAAAGTGAAGAATGAATCGAAAGCCCTTCTATTTATAACAAAATTTTAGGTTATCCTCAGATAATGAGCAATAATAAAATATTATTAACCCCATCCTAGAATTAATCATTTGGAATATTTTATTATATTTGGTTTGGAGGGAAAAACTATTTAAACTTTTATTTAGAAATAATAAATAAATAAATGATTTATTTATTATCTCAAGAAATATGGTTAAGGAATAATTTACAAATATTGATTTATTTAATTATTTCTAAGGGATTTAGTCAAGCTTGACAAGGAATAATAACTAATTAGTGATTAATTAATTATTCCTGGTGAAAAATAAGATAATTAATGATTTATCTATTCATTTCTCATAATTTGGTCAAATGTGAAAAGGAATATTAATTAAATAATGGTTTAATTAATTCTTCCTAGAAAACAATTAAATAAATAGCGATTTATTTAATTATTCTTCATGGGTTTAATTATGCCGTAAGGCGTTTCCCTCTGAAATCAACTCTCCTCTCTGCCTACCTGTCATCCTTCTAAACCACACGATTATATGTTAGACGATTGAAAAAATGTCAGCCGTTGATTAAAGGCGATTGAGATCATTGAAGATGGCGATTGAGATCATTGAAGATGGTGTTTCGGGAAATTAGAAGAATGAAAGATTAAGAAGACACTACTTACCTTCATTTGCATCTGCAGTGGGATCTCCCTCCTTGTCAAACATAGGCCCACCACAGTTAATTCGTTCGTATCATTCATGGATGGTTGTCAGAGAAGAAACAGCCATACAATCCACAGCTTCCAGCCTATTCAATGGCGTGCATGTTTTTCAGTGTCCTATAAGGAACCAGCAACATATATTTTCTCATTTCCTCTTTGGTTGGAGATAATAATAACCATAATGGTATTTGTGATTGTATGGATGTTGAACAGGATCAGACAGGGATAATGGCGAAACTGACTGAATGCATAGTGTCTCGTGGCGGGAATATCCTCAGCGGTGACATTTTTGTCAGCAGACAGAAACAGGTCTTCTACTCCCGGAAGTGAGTGTGTATATACTTTGGTTACAGAGTTTTATATACTTCCTTATAGATATTATAGATCAATCTCTGTGGTTACCGCTATCTACTTCAGATTTTATGTTAAACGATTTGGAGGCTGTAAATGGTCAATTGGGTTTGTTCTGGATGGAGGAAGAAACCATTAGATAAAGTGGGTCTGATCTATTTTTTGGTCTCTCATTCTCTGTTTACAGAGTTCTCAAATCAATTTCCATTGTGTATATATCACAGATATGAGGAGAAGAAAAATTATTGCCTAAGATAGATTGGTCATTAGGCTTATTTTTGGGGAAAAATGGGCAATTGAAAATGAAGATTCATGCTTCGATTTCTACAACCTAATATGCATCTAGTTAAAAACCGGCCAAAAATTTTGTAAACTACGTGAAAATCAAGCAACTTAGAAATTTGCAAATTCTCCTTGCTTAAATGTAACTCTCGGAGTATTAGGTGGGTTAGGAGGTCTGCACTGGACATTGCTTCAGTGTTTGTAGTTAAAGGGAAGGTTGTCTAAAGTGCCATAAGGTACATCCACTCAAACGATCAAAGCAAATTCCTAGAAACGAGATTTTCAAATTCAAGCATTCATAGAAACAATCTTGATATTTCACCATTTCAAATTCAAAGTAAGCGCCCTTTCTGTTTTCGATTTTTTACCTGTGTACCTTTGCTTCATGCATTTACATGTATATAGCTGTAGTACCCTAGTGTGGGCTCTGTCCCCTTTTGCTCTTAAATAGACTCTGCACTCTCAAAATAGTTAACTCTGTGAACACCAAACTAGGTGTTTTGAACAGTTGTTTTGGACAGTATTTTAAGAATATCTGAGTAGGCATGTGGGTCTTTTGTACAGTTTTTCAAGCGTAAAGATGTCAGCTCTTTGGTGACTATTTTAAGAATATCTGAGCAGGCATGTGGGTCTTTTGTACATTTTTTCAAGCGTAAAGATGTTAGCTCTTTGGTGACTCAAGAGTAGATTAGTTATGTCCAAGAAGTAGGTAATAAGCATGCAATTCCGTCGTCATAAAACGTTACAAAATCAGTGGAAATCTTCACATTTTTAATGCCATGGAATTTTGACAATCTTTATTTTTTCCAAGTGGTAATATTATACAGCTAATCCAAGACAACCACATAAACTATTATTAGATATCATCCTATAGATCAAAATGAAAAAAAGAATGGTAGGTGGTGCCTTTCTGGGCAGCAGGGTGTCTAAAAGTGTATCCTAGTTCCTTATGTACTGTTTTGCTTTACTATACTAATTCATGTTTCAACAGGTTAAAAGACGGATTAGAATTTCAATAAGAAACTTCATCATTTAGAGAGACAGGCATGCTTCAGCTGGAAGTAGGGGATATCTTTGAATTTGTTTCCAATGAATCGCCAGACAAGCGAAGGGCAATTTATGCCCTCTTAGTGCAATGCATGCCAAGAAGTTCAGAAGATTTATCTTTTTACTTGGAGACACTTTTGAGCCAATGCCAAGCAGGCACCAGAAGCAATGTTCTGCAAGATATCACAAAATGCCCAGCTTGATTTCTGCAGGTATTAAATTTGCAGAAGCCAGATTTTAATGTTGTATACTATGTATTAGAGTTAGTTAACATCATCTCTCATGGCAACAAGGCATAATTATATACTGCAAGGTTGAAGCAGTTCTATAGACTTTTCAGTGGTACTACTCTCTTGCAATGGTCTCTGAAAGATTATATTGTAGATATATTTAGCTCAGCTTCAGCAGAAAAGCTGCTCAAGAAGTTCATGATATGCTTGGAAGAATACTGTCCTGAAACATTTTCTGATGTTTTTCCGTGTTGAATGACATGGTGGTTCAAATAAAGAGTGGATAAAACATTGATTGCCACTGTTAGTTCCTTGTGGGTTTGCTCACTACTCAGGTGGGAAATGCAATTTCCTTAACAAACGCTAATCTTCCAGGGAATAAAATGTCGTTGTTAGCTGAAACTACAAGTTTACAAACAAATGACGAGGCTTTGGGAAATCGTTTGAAGGGGTTTCCTTGTGCTAGAATAAGGGAAGATATGGCTATATTGATGTGTACATGGACATTTATTTCCGATTTCTCCAGGAGGATTGCTTATGGGCTTGAAGAAGGGTATCTCTGCTCTAACAAAGAATTCGTTACAGGATGCGCCAAGGCACTTGAAGATTTGGAAAATTGGTTATGTTCTGGGAATCCATTTCGGTTGAATCTATTCTGGCATAACTGTGGCTATACATGTAAAGAAGCTGAAGAATTATAAGCGTCCATTGTCTGGAACTTATAAGTGTACACTTATATAATCACAACACCATGTACTAATGCATTGACTGATGATAGCTGACATTCTGCTATCGATTAGGAAACTTCTGAGTCCATTGCCAAAAAGCATATGTTGTGCCACTTCACACTCCATATGCAATGGGATTTTGGCCATCTTCCTTTTTTCCACTAGTAATGTTATACAACTAATCTAGGACACCTGCATAAACTATTATTAGATATCATCCTATAGATCAAAATGACAAAAAAGATGGCAGGTGGTGCCTTTTTGGGCAGCAAGGTATCTAAAAGGTAGCCTGGTTCCTTATGTAGTGCCTTGCTTCACTATATTATTTCATGTTTCAATATTTTAAAAGACAGAATAGAATTTCTATAAGGAGATTCATCATTCAATAATAGTCCATTTTTGTCTTCCATGCTGCTCTCCTTTTTTTTAATCTCCAACTGCTTCCTGATCTGAGACTATTTTTCTCTTAATTATTTTAATTCTACTTTTTGTTCTATCACCCTTATCTTCAAATTATGGAATTCTCTTTTCACATATTTTGAGTCAGCTTCCACACTATTCTTCCCTTCTCAAGGTTATTCTTACCAGGACATTGCAATTGCTTGCCAGCAGAAGACAAATAATCAGAGTAGAATATGAGCAGGAATAAGGCACTTGTCACAACATGCATATTGTTCCATTTAGGTGAGTACAACAGTCCACCTGAATACAGAGAAACACTCATTTAGTCCACTTTGTGACTTGTTATCAAGATAGAGCATAGGTGTATAATGTATTCATGAAGAAAGATCAATGTCAAGACAAACAAATCTGGTGTTCTTTGTACATTGTCTCCATTCTTTTGAACACATGCACACATGTAATACCCATCTTTTTGTTGGTATTGTTGCAGAACTGCTAGGTTTTTCCCACCCCTGTCTTGCATGAGGAACTGATAACAAACCACATATAAATTTCAATTGTCTGCTAAATTTATCATGCAGCCCAAACTATCCATTTATCTCTGGTAAAATTCCATTCATTTTAATACTATAAATATCCTTAAAAACCTTCTCGATAGCATTAATCTATGCCAGATCTCCTACTTGGGTTGAGGTTGCATGTGCATTGATATAGTTGACCTGCATTGTTATTTAGGATATGATAATTGGTAATTAAACATTTACAAGTTTCAATAAAATATGAAACTATAGTAATTCTACAACATTGATAATCCTTTATTAAAAATAAAAAACACTGATCTCCTTTAGTAAAATTCCTACATCTACCAGAGCTTTCCGAATGCACATTGAAACTCCAAGTCCATAAGAGTGTGGATATGTCATGTGGAAAGCATCACAAGTGACAGTTCAACTTATGTTGGGCTTTTGATTGAATTCTCAAGAATTTCAGGGATCATGGCTTTGAATGTTGACCTAGTTTTTTAAATCTTAAAGCGGGTGGATGTCGCAACAATTTCCAATGCAGAGTGTGCGTCCTCTCTATTTTATGCTCTGCGACAAAAGGAGAGCACAATTGGTAGGAATGGTGCTTCTCACTATGGACTTCCACAATAAATGAAACCCTCTCTCTATAAACAGAATCATTGGAAAGAAATCTGTGTATAGCTCCTACTTTTTGGAGAGGGCTTTGGCATAGATTTTGGATTTTGAGGTAGATCATGAGTTGGAGCAGGGGAACCTGAACTTGATCTAGGCTTAGGAACAACAATTTCAAGAAACAACCATTAGAACACCACCAACAACATCATCACTAAAATAAACTAAAACCAAATTAATTGCATCCTATAAGAGAAGGCTACTTGGAAGACTCTGGTCATTTCCAGCAATTCCCCCCTAAGTCTGGCAAAAGGTCCCACCATAGGCCTACTATTGTAGGTTGTACGTTTTGTCTGTTGATAGTTGTCTCTTGCATCTACGAAATTATCATTGTTATCAGGTCCTGCAACAACAACACCAAATAAAACATTAGGGTCATTCCACTAGCAATCAAACCATATCGAATATCCTCCTTTGCAACTAAGAAAGGTTGAATCCTCTTTGTGATACAATGGAGGAAGCCCTGTGGTGGAACTAACGAGGATACTTTGGTCCATATCCCACCATGTAACTTGTGGCCCTTGGATTGTCACCCAGTATGTAATCAACATGCAAGAGAAAGGCTTTAGTCAATAGACTGGAGAAAATTTCAGTCTTTCTAGCTCTTAGGCTAACTGAATTATCATAATGGATAATAATAACCCACCAAGAAGACATTCCAGGCACCAGAAGCAATTTTCTGTGAGATATTAGAAAATGCCCAGCTGGATTTCTGCAGGTATTAAATTTACAGAAGCCGGGTTTTAATCTTGTATGCTCTGTATTAGAATTAGTTAACATTATCTCCCATGGCAACGAGACAGAACTATATACTGCAAGGTTGAAGAAATTCTATAGGATTTTTAGTGGTACTTCTCTCATGCATTGGTCTCTGAAAGAGTATATTGTAGATATATTCAACTCAGCTACAGCGGAAAAGCTGCTCAAAAAGTTCATAATACGCCTTGCTGAATACTGTCCTGAAATAGTTTACATGTATATAGCTGCAGTACCCTTGTGTGGGCTCTGTCCCCTTTTGCTCTTAAATAGACTCTGCACTCTCAAAATAGTTAACTCTGTGAACACCAAACTAGGTGTTTTGAACAATTGTTTTGCACAGTATTTTAAGAATATATGAGCGGGCATGTGGGTCTTTTGTACAGTTTTTCAAGCGTAAAGATGTCAGCTCTTTGGTGACTATTTTAAGAATATCTGAGTAGGCATGTGGGTCTTTTGTATACAGTTTTTCAAGCGTAAAGATGTCAGCTCTTTGGTGACTCAAGAGTAGATTAGTTATGTCCAAGAAGTAGGTAATAAGCATGCAATTCCGTCGGCATAAAACGTTACAAAATCAGTGGAAATATTCACATTTTTAATGGCATGTTATGGAAAGAAACACAGCCATGACGGAATCTTCACATTTTTAATGGCATGTTATGGAAAGAAACACAGCCATGATGGTATAGAAGTTCAGATTGCATGTACTCTGTTTCAGAACAGTTGATCACCTTTGTTGGTAGTATGCTTGGGAATAATCAGAACAGGTACAGAGCTACTTCATGCTGAAAGGGTAACTCAAATATAAAGATTTTGGATTTTGTACTCTATTGATAAAGTCATCTGGTTGCCTTGCATGGATAAATAGGGTGAAAACCATTTTGATGTAATAATGTTTTAGCATGTTTGCTTTGAAGGGATGGTAACTGCATCCCTTTCAGTATTAAAGTACCAGGTTTTTTGAAAAACAAATAATCAGAAATAGGTACAGAGCTACTTCATGCTGAAAGGGTGACTAAAATATAAAGATTCTGGATTTTGTACTCTATTGATAAATTCATCTGGTTTCCTTACTTGCATGGATAAATAGGGTGAAAGCCATTTTGATGTAATAATGTTTTAGCATGTTTACTTCGAAGGGATGGTAACTACATCCCTTTTAGTATTAAAGTACCAGGTTTTTTGAAAAACAAATAAATGATTGTTGTAGGATGTTTTTGTGTATGCAGGAAAAGCCAGGAAGCATGCATGGAAGGTGAATTCTGTGAGGGCCACTTACTTTGGAACATTATGTTGCCTTGTTAAACATGGGTGAAGATTATTCTTTGGGTGTTAAATCCCGGTGCATGTCTTGGTTGATATACGCATCAGTTTGAGTGGATGTGATATGAATTATTGTCTCTATCTGGTCCTTTATTGAAGGAAGAATTTGCAGTTGAATGCTAGGCTTAGATGTGCTTTTAAGTTGGGCTTTCGATTGAATTCTCAAGAGTTGCAGGGATCATGGCTTTGAATTCTGACCTAATTTGTGATATCTTAAAGCGGGTGGATGGTGTAACAATTGCCAACGCAGAGTGTGCATCCTCTCTTTTCCATTCTGCAACAAGAGAGGAGCACACTTGGGAGGAACTATGCTCGTCACTATGGCCTTCTACTAGAAATGAGGAAGTAAGAAGTTTGATTTCTGCATTGGGTGGGTTTCGGAAGTTCTACACAGATTGCTTTCCAACGGTTCTGTTTACAGAGAGAGTTTCTGCTATTGACTGCAATTTGGACTTTAGCAAATCAGAAGAATCGCTATCCGAGTACTGTGATAAAGAGCTCCATAGTGTTTCTTCCTTTGATTTTGTTTCCCTCATTGATGTACATTATAGAGAGATAAAGCAATTTATTCCAAAATACTTTGGGGAATCCCAGGTGCAGCTAATAGTAACTCTCCTTTCAGTATTGATTTGCTATGTAGTTTTCACAAAGCCGAGAACGGAGCGAGCCAGGCCAATATCTCCTTGGCAGAAGGGTTGCCACCAATCACATCTCTTGAGAGGGAAAGGAAAGATGGGAAACTTTGGAGAGAGATTTGGAACAACATAAGGCTTAGTTGGATCCTTGTGAATAGAAGGGAAAAACAAACAGTGAACCTTTCTAGCTGGAGTCCTTTAGGAGGACAAAAACATTGGCCTACCGACGAGGATTTCCTTTTGCTCTTCGGTTCCATACTTCCTGCTCATAAAATTCTGCCTTTTGGGGTTGTTCAGGGTACCCTTGTGATGAAGTGCAGAATTTCGGATGATAGTGTTGGAGATGCTTCTCATACTACTCTGAACTTGACTGAGCTTGGCATACGGTTGGAAGACGTGGATGGTGCGCATGTGAATGGAAGGAACAGTCTGCTCGTCCTAAAAAGAGCTCTGAGCTGCCACAGAACGATGAATTACAACAACGTCTTAGCATCTTATCATCAATTTTTGAAAGCACAGAGTCAATTGAAGGTTGAGAAGATGAATAATGAAAAATTGATTAATACAGTTTGTGCTCTAGGTGAGAAAAAACAAAGTAGAGACCTTGCTGTTGCTCAGGACTCACTATATATTTCTCCTGATATTTCCAGTTTCTCTCAAGATTTTCAGGTTGTCAATGATATATTAAGAATTCCTCAGTTCCAATTTTATTCTTGCTGATATTTTCAGATAATTTTCAATATTTCCCCTGATATTTCCAATGAGTTTATATTTGGACCCTTGGCAATATATTCCCTGAAACGTTATTTGCGTTAATGCTTTGATGTGTGTTTTTTAATGATATACAAGATGATGTGAAATTGGTTGGGAGTCAATTCAGCTGTTATATTGTTGCATTGGTTAACTGGTACTTTTGTTATTCTTAATTCATACTATGCTTTTATAAATAACCAAATTAAACTATTTTGCATTGCATCTATTTGGCGTGATCACTATTTTGGGTCCCATGTTGTGTGAGAAATTTAAAATGGATAAATTCATCTTTCCTCAGTCACAAGCCCTAAGTAAAATACTATAAAGTTGAATTATCAGAGTCTAGAGACAACGTGTTCCCCCGATTGTTTCTATCTAAAAACATTCCTAGAAAGGAAACAATGAGCAATTAGGGGGAAATGCTCTTCCCACCAAAAAAATCCAAAAAAATAAAAGTAAAAAAATAATTAAACAGGAAGGGGTTCTTCAGTAAATCATTGCCCTGTGCTGTTGATCGGAAGAGGAATTTGTGATACTTGTATTTGTATAAGTAATAGATATGTACAATTAAACCGCTCTTGAACAGATATATGAAACGTAAATGTTTCTTCTTTAGCACAGTTCTTTCTCCCATAGGCCATGGAACTGCAGGAAGGTTAGACTCTGTGAGTTGACAGAGCCCTATGTTTTCCGCATCCCCTTTAGCCATTTGTTGTATGATTTAGGGCACTTACTCCCCAGGAATCATTAGTTACAACCTACATTCCGAGAAGTACTGGACCTAGCTAATGTTGTCCTTACAATATATTGGTTTTTCACAGGTGAAAAATGTGTGGAAATCTTTGAACTGATGCCATATTAGTTGTGATTTATTTAGGTTACTGGCATTTTATGACTTAGCCAATGGAAAAAAAACATATAATTATTTTGTTATTTTAATTGTAATTTTTATTAATATAAAGGTGTATGTTTTTATTGTTTTTTATTATAATTTAATTATATTTAAATTAAACAAAAGTAGTTGCTTTGTGGTTTTAGTGAACGTTAACCACCATCATCATCAAATGTGAGAACTAGTTTATATTTTTCAAAATTCAATAATTAAATTAACGATAGAGAACAATAATATGAAAACTAGTTCATACTTTTCAAAATTGAATAATTAAATTAAACAATAAAAAATAATAATTATGCTTTTGCTTAAATGTAAAAACTAATTCATATTTTTTAAAATTCAATAATTAAATTAATATTAGATAAAAAATGCTAATTATACAACCTTGTTCAAAATAATATACACTTTACCATAGTTATTAATATATATGAGTTAGTTGTGACCGCTTAAATTCATGTAGTTCACATATGAATGAAAGGATGGCATGATCATAATAAGGATTTAGATTTATTAATTAATTTGCGAAGTTTGTAGAATTGTATGACACTTCTATACTTATGTTTTTAATAGATATCGATTTATTAGTTGTTAGGCTAAGTTTGTCAAAAATGCATGTCACCTCTCAACTTATCCATTTATAGATATAATGATATAGATTGTTACATTACTTTTATTTTGATCATTGTCTTATTCGTGAGGTGTTTCTTTTCTTTTGAAATTAACCTTATGAAATGTAAATGTGATGCCAATAATCAGAGGGATCTTAATAAAAAATTTAATATTCCAAGAAGAGGAGGTAGTAGTAGATTCTAATAAATTAGCAATGCAACAACATAAATTTTTGCAACAAATTTAGAGAGATCCACCTTGTTGAATAATACACACACTACATGGATAATGGATTTCCGCACTTTATGCCTTTACGACGTTTCCTTTGCAACATCTGATGCAAATGCTAGTTATAAATGACTTAATAAATGTGGTTTATTAAGTAATTTATCACAGTGAAAATAGTTTTACTATGGTAAAATTGGCCCTACATGTTGTACTTTGATCTGTCTAGTACATTATTGCTAGATGATTATTTTTTTTGTGATAATACGTACTTTTGAGAGTGAGTCTTGGTAAAAAAACAACATTTGCACCTTTAACTAGTACCACCTACTCTAATTGGTTTTTGGGTTAACCCTTGTCAACTTAGTCAAGTAGACTAAGGTGAGAGGGAAAACCTTAACAATTATGTCAGAGGTATTTATAACATACTTCTCTGAAGGGACAACCTCTTCTTTTCTCAATAAGTCAGGATCCCTGTTCCACCTCATGAAACGAATAAGTCCATAGGAAAATTCCTCTGAAAATGAAAAAATAAATCAAAAATCAAAAAATAAATAAAGAAAAAGAAGAGAAAGGCTTCCAGCACAGAGAAGTGATTCAGGTAACTGCACCGGGGTACTTACCAGGCTCACTGGCAAGGAAGTGATGCTTTTGTTCTTGTGTGACTTTGTCGGTGTATTGTGTAGGTCTACTGGCAGTAGAGCAACACCAAAGATGAAGCTAAAACTCTGACAGTTATATTACTTGTGCATCAATATACCCTTGATCCCCAATTGAAACAACTCAGTTGAATAGCTTAGTATGTGTGCTAACCGATTAAAAGAATGTTAGGGACTACATCTTTCACTCAAGCTAGTAAGGAAGCCATTGTGATCAAAGAGTTGAACAATACTTCCAAAAGATTTAGACTTGCTTTCACGAGACAGTTTCATCCCTTGGTCACTTATTGGTAAGTTGATGATCTCAAGCCCTCGTCCTTGATCTTAAGAGTTGTTTGTGTTCTCATTTTTATGTAGCAGGTGTTGTCTTTTGGCATGGTGATTATCATTTTTCATGCAAAGGGAAGTTTTTTCTACTTCAAGGGGAAACCTTTGTGAGCATGGGTTGTTCTCATCACATAGACATGTTTCACACTCACTTCACACACTCTTCTCATGAAGGTTGTTGCATCAAGAAAAGTATTTTTTATATGTTAAGGATGGTCTATGTTGTATCACTAAGTGTTCAAGTGTGTGATCATAATCAATCTCTATCATTGTTTACATCAGTTTAAGTGATCTCACACTTAGCAATTTTCCTGAGCAACCTAGCTTCATCTAGCTTTCTAGAACTGCACACTTTACGTCTACAACCATCAAGATTTTTCCCTTGTTTATTGGAATTGCACAATGCATAGGAATACCATCATCCCTTGGCATCAAAAACTTCGCAGTGATTTCCTCAAGTGTTGTTCCCTTATCTAGAACCCATTTTCTCCAAAATCTACACAGTATTGTCCCTCAGGTGCCTAGTCTATCTTGCATCCTAAAAGTACACAAATGTGTCCTCTAGGGACCCCATCCCGTAACAGTGCCTTGCATTCAAAAACTACACAGTGTTGTCCCTCAGCTACCCAATCTGTCTTGAATTTAGAAACAGCCTAGAGGTGTCCTCCCACGACACCATCTCAAAACACTATCTTGCATCTCAGAACTGCATAGTCCTATCCTAGTTGTCCAATCTACCTTGCATTTTAAATTGCACAAATGTGCCTCCTAGGGCCTCCTCCCGGCAGCAGTCACTGCCCACTAAAATTATGTAGATCTATCTCTCAGTGACCATAATGAAAGATGACATCCTAGATGACTCTTAGTAATTGACGAGAAAGGCCAAGGAACCAAGTTATGAAAAGAGATGGAGAAAGCATGCAAACTTTTTCAGATGCATAACCACATGGAGGGCAAGTATGGAAAATAAAGTACATCTTTTTCAAATACATCTCTTAGTGTAGATTGAAGTATTGTTGATAATTGTCATTTCATTATGTCTTCAATGACATGCATGTTTTCAAACATTGAAAGTCATTTCAGGTGTTTCCTTTACATGTCTTGCTCCCTTTTGCATGTTGGGCCAACTGTCGTCTTTGGCATATTGATCTCTGTGCCATGCTTGTGATTTTTTTCAGTGATTTCAAATGTTTTTCTTTGTGTGTTTGGGTTGTCTTAGATATATGAACACCCATTGCACTCACACATAATGTTGTAAGCATTGTCACACAAGTGTTGTCACAGTTGTCTGAAGGTCTATCCCACATGTCGCACTTTTTTCATTCACTAGAAGACAATCCCACAGAGGGTGAGGCTTTGTTATTTTGTCCTGGTGGTTAGTGTCATTGTGTTATCAAAGTATGCTAAGTGTGTGATTACAATGTCGAGTCATCACAAGCTCACTTTCTTTCGACACAACTATTTTACCAAAAAATGTGCTTGATTGGACAACCTCCTTCAGCCAAACCTCGACTAAGCTACACTCCATTGTCTTAGCCCTCAATGACCTTGCACTAGTCCTTATAACCACGCAAAATTTTCCTCCAAACATGTTTCAAATTGTGCTTCTTGTAAGATGAGTTATCAAGCCCCCTATAGACTATCAGAAATGTACATTGCATTGAGAACTGATGCTTCACTTCTCTCTGAAACTATGCAGACATGCCCAATTGCTTCCCTTGTTGCTTTCCGCTCACTTCCTTCAGAAATAGTGCAAACATGGTTAGCAAGGCCTCTGCTAACTTTCTCTACATTGTCTCCAAAAATTGCACACTCCTGTCTGGAAGGTCCCCTGCTGGCTTGCTTTCCACCACTCAAGGAAACTTCATAGAATTCAAAGTTGGTCTCCTGAGTGGCTTTCCTTATCTTCCCCTTGAAAATTGTGTAGTAATAACCCTACACCCTACCTTCTCTTCCTCCCAGAAACTATGATGAAATGACTAGTAGTGCCTCTATAACCTTACCCTCTCCTCCCTCTGGAAACTATGTAGAAATTCCAGAAGGCCTGCTTTGTCTTCCCTATTGAAATTGTGCATAGCTTCCCAACAGTCGCATAGCAACCCCCTCTATCCTCAATAAAGAAACTGTACAGAAACTATCCCCCTCAGGATCCCATCTTGCAATTGACACTGGTGACTCTCACTGCCTAATTCTGCCTTTGAGTGATCACTATGCAATTTTTCATGATAGTGTAGATTAAACTCTGGAATTCGTCATCCCAGCCTGAGTTGTGCTCTACGCAGTTTCAGTGTCTTGTTCTCCCTCCCAGTCACTTGGACCTGAACACAAAAAACAATGCATCATGCAAGACTAGGAGATTTTCAGATTTGATGCTGTCCCATGGTGAGTGAATTGCAGGAATAGGTGTCTCAATGGAACACGGTGAGATGATGAATGGGATGAATAAGGTGTGGATGCTAGAAGACTTGCTTGCAGCTGGATGAACATACAAAGCACATCGAGCCACAAGCGAAATGAGTACAAGAACGGAACCATCCTGCAAATACCAACACATCTACCACTCAGCAATGCAACAACTTGACATGGACACCACAGTCAGCCAACACATGTCAACAGTGTCATGTTGAGTTGTGTCATGAGTTCTCTCGGCCACCTCACTACTAGGAGCTATATCTGTTGTAATCAAATGTAATGTAAAGTAAATTTTGAATTGTCATTAGTGGAATACAAGCAATCATATGTAATGTAAAGAGTTATATGTAATGAAGTCAAAGAGTCATGAGGGTAATCCAAGAGTCAATTGGGAATGTCAAGGTTCACCCCACCCTTTTCTATATATAGAACCTCATAACTCATAAAATAGCCTTTTGGGAGCCAATAGTTTGCTAGGCATTGCTGAAAGAGGGCTTGAAGAGTATTGTGATGAACCTTGGCTTCTCCACAATGCAAAGTGAGTACATCTCTTTCGAGGAGCTGGTGGTGTTGACTGTAATGTTCTACTATTGGGGCTAGTGGCTCTCATGGTTGTATGTATGGATGGAACTTTCACTTTATATAATATAACAAAGCCAACACATCTTCATGCATATGTTGTTATTGTAGTTCGACTATTCTGGTTACTTTAGCAATGCATGTTGTTTAACTTACGCATTTGTATATGAACTACTTTGTATACAATTGTATGAATCTTGTTGGAGTCGTGTTATTGGTTTAAACCGTCACCCTAGATTGTCGACTATTATGCTTCCAACTCGTGATGTACTATTACAGGCTTCTAAGGGATGCACTTCCTTTTCCCCTTCATGTGTTAGAGCCTCCCCATACATCTCTCTTGAGTCATTGCAAGGTCACATACTTGCTTCCGACAAAGTTATCTTACTTATCTCTGTGTGCTACCATAGTCAAGGCATTACCGTACTATGCACTACTAGGAATCCTACTCCAAACGACCTATGGTTTAGTTGGGACTTCTTACTGGGGAGATCCCCTGACATGTTGACAGGTCCAACACCGTCAACATAACCTTGAGACCTTAATTAACTTAAATAAAATGTTTCCTCCTTCGTACCCAACTAAAGTCATAACTCTAACACATGGTAACCTACTCTTGAAAATATAGTTGAGTAAAATATCTAAAATTATAACTAATTGATACTTTATTAAAGATAAATACAATGTTACATTATATTTATTATTAATGTGTTTTGAAAATAATATTGAGAGGGGGGGGGTGAATGAGTATTATCAAATTATTTTTCAATTTATACAAACATTTGCAGAACTGACTAATGAAACTTGGGTATACCTTCCAGACTTATAATTTAATTTATTCTTCATATGTTGATCATTAATCTGTGTGTCAGAACCATATAACAGTAAACAGGAACATGAAAAATAGATCAAATAGTCACACCAAAGAACACAAGATATAAGGTGGAAACCCAATGTGGGTGAAAACCACCTGCTGCAATACGTCTCTATCTTCTTTCAATTAGAAACTTCTTTTTACAATGATTTTGTATTGGTGCAGTCTTATACCAGCACGCAACCTTCAACCTGCAGAAGGCTCCAACCTTCTCTCGTTCTCCAGACTCTCCTGGAAGGGAGCTACAACCCCCTTAGTTCTTGTACTAGTTGAGGTACTAGTACGTAGGTGTTGACCTACTAAAGGCTTCAACCTTCTCTTTTCTTCTAGGGACCATGTTTCATGAATTTTCAAACTGGATCCATGAATATCAATCAAACATCAAATAGATCTGCAATCAACCAACTTCCCTGTACAAATACGGAATCGATAATTTCTCAGCACACAGCAACCAGACACCAATTCAGAACCCTGAACACTGCAGTAATAGACAAAAGCAGCTAAAACATATTTCAAGAAAGGTCTGCAAATTCACCAATATAAACTTGCAAGTGTCTGCACCTCCGTTGTGTCGAGCCTGCAAGTATCTGCACCTATGTTGTGTCTAGCCTGTGGGTCTCCGCACTTGCGTTGTGTCTAGCCTATGGACCTTTGCACCTGCGTTGTGTCTAGCTTGCGGACCTGCGGGTATAGATAATTTATCAGACTTCAATTATACCCCAGACTATCAGATTTACAGATTGATCATGCGCCAAAGAGAGCTTGACCCATCAGTAGATCCACCTTGTAATGCTCAGGTTTCTCCTTGATTCAAGTCCAGCTATAACTCACCAACCGATCACCAGTATTTCAGATCTTTCTCTTCTTAAGATATTCAACACATCTGTGTCCAGCCAAATGATCTCGTTTTCTTTTTATAGACTAGGCCT
>APFE030505111.1:0-12722 GCA_000404065.3 Pinus taeda
TGGGGTGTAGTGGGGGGGTGGGTTAGAGGGTGAGGGGGATGGTGCAGGTAGGGATGAGAGTGTTGATGAGTCATATGGGGATGTGGAAAGGGGGTAAGGAGGCAGGGGCACGGTGTGTGGTTGAAGGAGGTAAAAGTGTTGAGAGTGGGGGGTTGGTGATAGGATGTTAAATGAGAAGTTATGAGGCATTTTTATGTTGTTGGATTATATGTCTTAATTATGATAAATTTTATTGTTTAAAATATCTACAATGCAATATTAAATTAGAGATATAATGTATGTTTTATTCATTATACAAATAATGACTTTTGAATTCATTTAGTGATGTAATTTGTTCATAATGTCATGGTTTTTTAATTTTATAGTTGAAAAATTTTCAATTTCTTTTCTATCTAGCATGTTATGGTTGAAAACATGTTAAATTTATACTTAGGAAAGAAAAATGATATTCTACCAAAAACATTAATGTGTTTTTCCTGATAAACAACTTTGTTTGAGACATAAAAATTTGGTTTTATTAGCATTTTTAAAATTTTTTGAAAATTGACCTTAAAAAAAAAATCATTGTTAGAGTATCATCACTTTCATTTTGAAGCTATATTTTGCATGAAAATTTCATAGTAAATTTAGTAGTGACTGCCATTTTTTAAACATGTTCAAAATTGAGGCCTAAAAATTAGAACATCGTTCCAATATACAAACTTTTCATTTTTAGCATTGTTTTTGATGTTTTTTTGGGGTTTTTTGGTGAGAGTTCCCGTTTTGAGTTTATAGTTCCGGTTTCAAAGTTTACATTGTTCAATGATGGTTTTGGGGCACATGGTATTGTGCACCTATAGTATTTTGTCGGTGGTATTATATGTAGATGGTTTTGGGTCACATGGTATTGTGCACCTATAGTATTTTGTCCGTGGTATTATATGTAATGGAGCGTATAAAAGGTTGGTAGGACTTCACTGTAAGGCAAGATCTGGAGGTGAGTTGTGAAGGCTCAATTCGTCGGATTTTGAACCATTCAATGTTTGTTGCATGTTTTAAGTATCATGGTTGCAATGGCATATCTTTCCTATGCTGTAATAGTAAGATACTTGTTGTAAACGTTGTGTTAGGTAAACTTCACTCTCATAGAGTCAAAGTTGAGGAGGTTAAACCATGACTAGGTTAAACAATGATGGTTTTGGGGCACATGGTATTGTGCACCCAGAGTATTTTGTTCGTGGTATTATATGTGTTTATGGTTTTTGTTGATTATTTTTATATCTATTCCTCTTAGTAATTATTTATGTTATGCATGGGGTTTCTTTTCGAGAGTTCCCATTTTGAGTTTATAGTTCCGGTTTCAAAGTTTACATTGTTCAATGATGGTTTTGGGGCACATGGTATTGTGCACCTATAGTATTTTGTCCGTGGTATTATATGTAATGGAGCGTATAAAAGGTTGGAAGGATTTCAATGTAAGGCAAGATCTGGAGGTGAGTTGTGAAGGCTCCATTCGTCGGATTTTGAACCATTCTATGTTTGTTGCATGTTTTAAGTATCATGGTTGCAATGGCATATCTTTCCTATGCTGTAATAGTAAGATACTTATTGTAAACGCTGTGTTAGGTAAACTTCACTCGGATAGAGTCAAAGTTGACGAGGTTAAACCATGACTAGGTTAAACAATGATGGTTTTGGGGCACATGGTATTGTGCACCCATAGTATTTTGTTCGTGGTATTATATGTGTTTATGGTTGTTGTTGATTATTTTTATATTTATTCGTCTGAGTAATTATTTATGTTATGCATGGGGTTTCTTTTTGATAGTTCCCGTTTTGAGTTTATAGTTCCGGTTTCAAAGTTTATATTGTTCAATGATGGTTTTGGGGCACATGGTATTGTGCACCTATAGTATTTTGTCGGTGGTATTATATGTAGATGGTTTTGGGGAACATGGTATTGTGCACCCGTAGTATTTTGTTCATGGTATTACATGTGTTTATGGTTGTTGTTGATTATTTTTATATTTATTCGTCTGAGTAATTATTTATGTTATGCATGGGGTTTTTTTCGAGAGTTCCCGTTTTGAGTTTATAGTTCCGGTTTCAAAGTTTACATTGTTCAATGATGGTTTTGGGGCACATGGTATTGTGCACCTATAGTATTTTGTCGGTGGTATTATATGTAGATGGTTTTGGGGC
The DNA here is from genome assembly GCA_000404065.3 of Pinus taeda. Classification (NCBI taxonomy): domain Eukaryota; kingdom Viridiplantae; phylum Streptophyta; class Pinopsida; order Pinales; family Pinaceae; genus Pinus; species Pinus taeda. The sequence goes on from APFE030505111.1 coordinate 2,182, forward strand.
ACATGGTAATGTGCACCTATAGTATTTTGTCCGTGGTATTATATGTAATGGAGCGTATGAAAGGTTGGAAGGACTTCACTGTAAGGCAAGATTTGGAGGTGAGTTGTGAAGGCTCCATTCGTCGGATTTTGAACCATTCTATGTTTGTTGCATGTTTTAAGTATCATGGTTGCAATGACATATCTTTCCTATGCTGTAATAGTAAGATACTTGTTGTAAACGCTGTGTTAGGTAAAATTCACTCGGATAGAGTCAAAGTTGACGAGGTTAAACCATGACTAGGTTAAACAATGATGGTTTTGGGGCACATGGTATTGTGCACCCATAGTATTTTGTTCGTGGTATTATATGTGTTTATGGTTGTTGTTGATTATTTTTATATTTATTCGTATGAGTAATTATTTATGTTATGCATGGGGTTTTTTTCGAGAGTTCCCGTTTTGAGTTTATAGTTCCGGTTTCAAAGTTTACATTGTTCAATGATGGTTTTGGGGCACATGGTATTTTGCACCTATAGTATTTTTTCCATGGTATTATATGTAATGGAGCGTATAAAGGGTTGGTTGGACTTCACTGTAAGGCAAGATTTGGAGGTGAGTTGTGAAGGCTCAATTCGTCGGATTTTGAACCATTCAATGTTTGTTGAATGCTTTAAGTATCATGGTTGCAATGACATATCTTTCATATGCTGTAATAGTAAGATACTTTGGAGGTGAGTTGTGAAGGCTCAATTCGTCGGATTTTGAACCATTCAATGTTTGTTGAATGCTTTAAGTATCATGGTTGCAATGACATATCTTTCATATGCTGTAATAGTAAGATACTTGTTGTAAACGCTGTGTTAGGTAAACTTCACTCACATAGAGTCAAAGTTGACGAGGTTAAACTATGACTAGGTTAAACAATGATGGTTTTGGGGCACATGGTATTGGGCACCTATAGTATTTTGTCGGTGGTATTATATGTAGATGGTTTTGGGGCACATGGTATTGTGCACCTATAGTATTTTGTGTGTGGTATTATATGTAATGGAACGTATAAAAGGTTGGAACGAATTCACTGTAAGGCAAGATCTGGAGGTCAGTTGTGAAGGCTCCATTTGTCGGATTTTGAACCATTCTATGTTTGTTGCATGTTTCAAGTATCATGGTTGCAATGGCATATCTTTCTATGCTGTAATGGTAAGATACTTGTTGTAAACGCTGTGTTAGGTAAACTTCACTCAGATAGAGTCAAAATTGACGAGGTTAAACCATGACTAGGTTAAACAATGATGGTTTTGGGGCACATGGTATTGTGCACCCATAGTATTTTGTTCGTGGTATTATATGTGTTTATGGTTGTTGTTGATTATTTTTATATTTATTCCTCTGAGTAATTATTTATGTTATGCATGGGGTTTTTTTCGAGAGTTCCCGTTTTGAGTTTATAGTTCCGGTTTCAAAGTTTACATTGTTCAATGATGGTTTTGGGCACATGGTATTGTGCACCTATAGTATTTTGTCGGTGGTATTATATGTAGATGGTTTTGGGGCACATGGTATTGTGCACGTATAGTATTTTGTCCGTGGTATTATATGTAATGGAGCCTATAAAAGGTTGGTAGGACTTCACTGTAAGGCAATATCTGGAGGTGAGTTGTGAAGGTTCAATTCGTCGGATTTTGAACCATTCAATGTTTGTTGCATGTTTTAAGTATCATGGTTGCAATGGCATATCTTTCCTATGCTGTAATAGTAAGATACTTGTTGTAAATGCTGTGTTAGGTAAACTTCACTCGGATAGAGTCAAAGTTGACGAGGTTAAACCACGACTAGGTTAAACAATGATGGTTTTGGGGCACATGGTATTGTGCACCCATAGTATTTTGTTCGTGGTATTATATGTGTTTATGGTTTTTGTTGATTATTTTTATATTTATTCGTCTGAGTAATTTTTTATGTTATGCATGGGGTTTTTTTCGAGAGTTCCCGTTTTGAGTTTATAGTTCCGGTTTCAAAGTTTACATTGTTCAATGATGGTTTTGGGGCACATGGTATTGTGTACCTATAGTATTTTGTCGGTGGTATTATATGTAGATGGTTTTGGGGCACATGGTATGGTGCACCTATCGTATTTTGTCCATGGTATTATATGTAATGGAGCGTATAAAAGGTTGGAAGGACTTCACTCTAAGGCAAGATCTCGAGGTGAGTTGTGAAGGCTCCATTCGTCGGATTTTGAACCATTCTATGTTTGTTGCATGTTTTAAGTATCATGGTTGCAATGGCATATCTTTCCTATGCTGTAATAGTAAGATACTTGTTGTAAACGCTGTGTTAGGGAAACTTCACTCGGATAGAGTCAAAGTTGACGAGGTTAAACCATGACTAGGTTAAACAATGATGGTTTTGGGGCACATGGTATTGTGCACCCATAGTATTTTGTTCCTGGTATTATATGTGTTTATGGTTGTTGTTGATTATTTTTATATTTATTCCTCTCAGTAATTATTTATGTTATGCATGGGGTTTTTTTTCGAGAGTTCCCATTTTGAGTTTATAGTTCCGGTTTTAAAGTTTACATTGTTCAATGATGGTTTTAGGGCACATGGTATTGTGCACCTATATTATTTTTTCGGTGGTATTATATGTAGATGGTTTTGGGGCACATGGTATTGTGCACCTATAGTATTTTGTCCATGGTATTATATGTAATGGAGCGTATAAAAGGTTGGAAGGACTTCACTGTAAGGCAAGATTTGGAGGTGAGTTGTGAAGGCTCCATTCGTCCGATTTTGAACCATTCTATGTTTGTTGCATGTTTAAGTATCATGGTTGCAATGGCATATCTTTCCTATGCTGTAATAGTAAGATACTTGCTGTAAACGCTGTGTTAGGTAAACTTCACTCGGATAGAGTCAAAGTTGACGAGGTTAAACCATGACTAGGTTAAACAATGATGATTTTGGGGCACATGGTATTGTGCACCCATAGTATTTTGTTCGTGGTATTATATGTGTTTATGGTTGTTGTTGATTATTTTTATATTTATTCCTCTCAGTAATTATTTATGTTATGCATGGGGTTTTTTGGCGAGAGTTTCCGTTTTGAGTTTATAGTTCCGGTTTCAAAGTTTACATTGTTCAATGATGGTTTTGGGGCACATGGTATTGTGCACCTATAGTATTTTGTCGGTGGTATTATATGTATATGGTTTTGGGGCACATGGTATTCTGCACCTATAGTATTTTGTCCATGGTATTATATGTAATGGAGCGTATAAAAGGTTGGAAGGATTTCACTGTAAGGCAAGATGTCGAGGTGAACCATTCTATGTTTGCTTCATGTTTTAAATATCATGGTTGCAATGGCATATCTTTCCTATGTTGTAATAGTAAGATACTTGTTGTAAACGCTGTGTTAGGTAAACTTCACTTGGATAGAGTCAAAGTTGACGAGGTTAAACCATGACTAGGTTAAACAATGATGGTTTTGGGGCACATGGTATTGTGCACCCATAGTATTTTGTTCATGGTATTATATGTGTTTATGGTTGTTGTTGATTATTTTTATATTTATTCGTCTGAGTAATTATTTATGTTATGCATCGGTTTTTTGGCGAGAGTTCCCGTTTTGAGTTTATAGTTTCGGTTTCAAAGTTTACATTGTTCAATGATGGTTTTGGGGCACCTGGTATTGTGCACCTATAGTATTTTGTCGGTGGTATTATATGTAGATGGTTTTGGGCCACATAGTATTCTGCACCTATAGTATTTTGTCCGTGGTATTATATGTAATGGAGCGTATAAAAGGTTGGAAGGACTTCACTGTAAGGCAAGATGTCGAGGTGAACCATTCTATGTTTGTTGCATGTTTTAAATGTCATGGTTGCAATGGCATATCTTTCCTATGTTGTAATAGTAAGATACTTGTTGTAAACGCTGTGTTAGGTAAACTTCACTTGGATAGAGTCAAAGTTGACGAGGTTAAACCATGACTAGGTTAAACAATGATGGTTTTGGGGCACATGGTATTGTGCACCCAGAGTATTTTGTTCGTGGTATTATATGTGTTTATGGTTGTTGTTGATTATTTTTATATTTATTCCTCTCAGTAATTATTTATGTTATGCATGGGTTTTTTGGCGAGAGTTCCCGTTTTGAGTTTATAGTTCCGGTTTCAAAGTTTACATTGTTCAATGATGGTTTTGGGGCACATGGTGTTGTGCACCTATAGTATTTTGTCGGTGGTATTATATGTAGATGGTTTTGGGTCACATGGTATTCTGCACCTATAGTATTTTGTTCATGGTATTATATGTAATGGAGCGTATAAAAGGTTGGAAGGACTTCACTGTAAGGCAAGATCTAGAGGTGAGTTGTGAAGGCTCAATTCCTGGGATTTTGAACCATTCTATGTTTGTTGCATGTTTTAAATATCATGGTTGCAATGGCATATCTTTCCTATGTTGTAATAGTAAGATACTTGTTGTAAACATTGTGTTAGGTAAACTTCACTCGGATAGAGTCAAAGTTGACGAGGTTAAACCATGACTAGTTTAAACAATGATGGTTTTGGGGCACATGGTATTGTGCACCCAGAGTATTTTGTTAGTGGTATTATATGTGTTTATGGTTGTTGTTGATTATTTTTATATTTATTCCTCTGACTAATTATTTATGTTATGCATTAAATTTCTTAACAACTAAATCTAAAAATAACCACCAACCCGAGCCCAATGTGTTTCAAACTCAAGACCTCTAGCTCTGATACCATTAGTTGGAGCTAGAGGTCTTGAGTTCCAAACACATTGGGCTCGCATTATGGGGAAGATTGTTGTGCTCCTTGTTAATGGCGGTGTTTTTGTGGATCCGTTAACTCTAGCAATGTGTCCTGAGGGTCTTGGTGTGACCGCAATCTTGACACCAACAGGCTGGGATAATTGTTATTGTTGGAAAGTTGAGGAAAATGGTGGGTTTTTATAAATAAAAAGAAAGTAGGAAACATAGTGGTTGAAGAGCCCTTAGAAATAAATGTTAATATTACATAGTAAAAAGTGTAAATATGCATATTTTAAGTATCATGGTTCCAATGGCAAATCCTTGGTGAAAATTTGTAATAGTAAGATACTTGTTGTAAAGGCTGAGATAATTGTTATTGTTGGAACATTGAGGGAAATGGTGAGTTTTTATAGATTAAAAACATAGGGAACAGAATGGTTGAAGAGCCCTTAGAAATAAATGTTAATATTACATAGTAAACAATGTAAACATATATTATTTTACTGGCATGAGACTATGATGAACAAGGTTATGATGAACAAGGTTATGGCAATCTAGAGAATTCCAACCTTCCTTAAACTTCACTCATAATTTTGCCCAATCTATGAAATTGACAAATTTTTAAAATCTTTTTTAACCAATTTCATTAAATGTAACAAATTGATATTTTTTTTGAATTTTTTACCAAATTGACTAAACTTGGAACTATAGTATAAAGAGCAAATTCTTTTAAAAAAATAGCTTGAGCCTAATTTTTTTATTTTTTTTTAGCAATTTGGCAGAATTTGGTAATCATAATGTAGAGAAACTCTTTCACAAAAATAGCTAGAACCCAAATCTAAACAAAAGAAATGATCAGCATTACTCTTTTGTACTTCAAAGTGCTAGACAACAATCTATTTCACCAGCTTAACAGTGGTTGAATTTGAGAGGCCTAATTTCTTGTACTTGCGCCCCTTAGATTTACAAGCTGTTGCAAAAATAAAGATTCTGAATCAAATATTGTAAGGCACATTCTGTAGATACCACACTGTGATTTTGAGCGTATTTGTTCTGAACTGCAACAACCTCCATTATTTGATTTGTTTAAATATAGCTAAAAATTTATTTACTCTACATAATAGGTCCCTGTCTCTAAAACTTCAAACAGGTTAGCGAAACAACCATTAAAATGAAAACAATTAAGGCAAGATTGTTGGCCTTCTACAGTTAAAAGAAAACAAAAACAGAGGCTTCAATCCAATGCTAAACAAGGAGGAAAACAAGTGGGTATCAATACCTTATCTGGGGTGCTGCACTGTAGCCTCTCTTTCTGATTCTGCGTACAGTGATCCACCCATTGGGCAGCCATTGTGGCCATTCAAATGACATGAAAGACTTTCGTAGTTTAGATGAAGTAGTCGTACCAGGCAACTGTTAACTTGCTCTCCAATGGTCTTAGCTTCAGATTTTGACGTTGTTCATTCTCAGCTCTGTCAAGTTTGGTTTCCTCATGAGAAGGCTAAGGCGACTTGGCATCCACATTGTTTTCTGACTCAATTTTAGAAGGATTTTCACATGAAATGCGTTTATTCTGTTGGGTGTCGAGGATTTCCGTAGTGGAGGATCCAATGCAGATAGTATTCGAATGGATTTACAGTGTTAAAATGTTAAAATACTCTACAGAATGCAAATTTGATTGGCACGGTACTGTTCATCCTACTGCTCCGAATGAAATCCTTGGCACGGTACAGACTAAAAGACATGTCATGGGAAAATACGTCGGAAATTCAGTCGGAAAACAACGTGGATTTGAAGTCGCTTTCGCCTTCTCATGAGGAAACCAAACCTGACAGAGCTGAGAATAAAGCTCCTGCTGTTCACCCTGATGAACAACCCTGAGAGCAAGTTAACAGATATCCTGATACGACTACTTCCTTTGAACTCGGAAAGCCTTTTTTGTTAATTGATTCGCCAAAATGGCTGCCCAAAGAATGCATCACTGAACTCAGAATTTGAAAGGGAGGCTACAGTGTTTAGCATTGTGATATTCAACCACTTTTTAGCTGGTGAAATAAATTGTCGTCTAGAATGGATCATTTCTTTTGCTTAGATTAGGGTTCCAGTTATTTTTGTGAAAGAGTTTGCTCTTTACATCATAGTTATCGAATTCCGCCAATTTTGCTTAAAAAAAAAAAACTAGAAAGTAAAAAGTTTGCTCTTTATATCATAGTTACCAAATTTGCTCTAAAAAAACTAGAAAGTAAAACTAGAAAGTAACACTGTGACTTTGTGCCAAGACACCGTTTCGCTAGTATGTTATCTTGTAACCAATTTTTGAGGGTCCGGCGACTTTGTCATTTTGTACTCACCACCAAGGTTCTAGTCCTGGCTTCATGTATTTGGGGCTAATTACATGTTATTTGTATTGTTGGCTAGAATCAAGTCATTATACGTCGTGCAGAGTTCTGGCCAGAATCATAATCTGCATGTTTGAACCATGATTGTGGACAGTATTTGCTCAGTTCCAATTGTACCTCAGTCTGCTCCACTTATATCAAGCTTTCGTGACTGGGTCACATCACACAGTACATTTGCTTCCATTATGTCAGATACCATGACAAGGCACTTAGCTGGTAATTCTGACTTGCTTGTTCACAGCAACCATACAGCTTTTCTTTCCAACCCTTTCCCCACGGTTCCAATTGTTCCTCAGTCTGGTACACTTATATCAGAGTACATTTGCTTCCATGACGTCAGATACCATGACAAGGCACTTAGCTGGTACTTATGATTTGCCTTTTCGCAATAAACATACTGCTCGTTTGCCTTCCTACCCTCGCCCTATGTTGCCTTCATTCCTCAACTATATCACAGAGTGCAGTTAACCCAGAGACCATTTCGACTGGTTTTGATGATCTAGGAAGGATGCCCACACATTTTCAATCGCTTTTGGATGGTGCAGAAGGATCTGAGGCCCATATATTAACTGAGGAGAAACCTACTGAATCAAGCAAGAGGAAAAGGAAGCCTTTTATATTCACTGAGGAGAAGCCTACTGGTTCAAGCAAGACGGAAAGGAAGCCTTCTTTGGATCTGAAACTGTAAGACGCATGTAAAGGGAACATTTTCTTCATATTTCATCTTGTTCATTCCTTTTTTGTTTCCTCGGCATTTGAGGATAAATTTGCAGTCACCATTTGAAAGTAATAATGGTAATACTGTGCTAAATTATAATTTTGCCACTTTATTGGTCAATGACAAAAATGGCAACAATTCCCTTATAATTGGATGGTATAGTCCACGCCACGCAGTATTTGGGAGATTCAACTATTTAACTATTTTGCACATTTAGCTAATATGTCAGTGACAATTCTTTAATTTCACATTTACTCATTACTACATCTAAGGCACTTTGATTTGTTTTCCACAGAACTGAGAACTCTGTGGAAACCCTCACTTTGAGCGTTTAGAGGCTTCGGAAGAATTGCATAAAATTCATGAATTACATGTAATCGAATTCATGAATGAAATGTTGTAGAACTGAGAACTCTGTGGAAACCCTGACCTGGAGCTTTGGAAGAATCACATGTAACAGAATTGACGTGTGGGTCACTTCTATTCTGATTTGAAGAAGTTAAAGTTACTTCCATCAAGTGATGTCCGCATCTGTGTCTAGTTTCTGTATTTGCGAAGGGTTAATCCAGATGATGTATTGTCGAGATGTCCCTCACCTAAGTGGTGGAAAACAAATCAAATTCTTTAATTTCACATTTACTCATTAGTACATCATGAATTTGATAGCTAGAGGCCCAGGTCTAGTTTTGGGCACTTATTATTTCATCAAAACTCCAACTTCTGCCTTTACACTTCTGTACAGTCAAATTCCACATGCAACATATAATCTAAACACTGGTTTAATATATTGTCAAGTAGAGTATAACATATAACATAGGATGCCTGTGTTGGATGCTACACCAGCCTTGACAGGTCACTGTGTGTATCAGTATTGCATCACCACATATTACTCTCATAATCATCATATATATCATCATATATATTCAAGTATTGATGAATGGATTCTCAAAGGTGTCTAGACCTTTGTATTGTGGGTATGCTTACTTGATAGTGGTATTTGATATATGGGTTTTAATTTATTATAATCTATATAATATGTAATATTGGGTGGATTAATTACTTAAATATGTTTTAAGTTTTAAAGTTATTTTTAATTATGAATGGAGATTTTGTTGAATAATATCTAGGTTTTGAATAATGTGCATAATTTATACCTTTTGTAGCCACTATGAGAGGAAAATCAATTACATATTTTGGAACTATAAATGCAATGAATAGAAACTGTTTTGAACAATATATTAGTAAGATATCATTTATGTAGTTACCATGAGAGGAAAATCAATTACATACTTTTAGGGTAATAACTTTAGTATGAGGAAACATATCAGGTATGGGAAGACAGAATAATCACATGGTAAGAATTGAGTGAGAAAATAATCACAAAACCAACTTAATTTCTAGTGGGAATATAATATCTTGTTTAGAAGTAGACTTTATCCCTCTAATACCTTCCATGTTTAGTTGCCCATAGGGTACACCAAATGCATGCAATCAGAAATTATTTAAAAATACATTTCTAAGCTAGAGCTCTATGCTTATTTCCTTATTACAATAATGCAGATTTAGAACATTCCTAATGAGCTAAGTTAATACCTTAATCGGTTGGAACATTCCTACTAAGTCCTACTAAGTCTATCTATGCACACTCAGCTGCAAGCAACAATACTATTAATTGGTCTCCTCCTGATAGAAAAAGCAGCACTTCATTCTTAGATCTGAAATGATGCCGTGCCATGGGTTCATAATAAAACTGTAAATAAACACACAATTGTGATGGTCACATATAATAATATAATTCTCAACTACATTAATAGGAACTCTTAACTTAACTTTTAAATATTAGAAATCACTAATAAGTTGAAATTCTCAATGGTGCCTAGTTCAAATATGCTATTTTGTTACTTGACATTTTTTTTGAAATTTTGCTATATAAAGGTATTTAAAAATAAAACACAAGCACTGCATCCTTGGCCTTAGGAGGAGAACAATACCTTATCAGTCTTTCCACTCCTTCTGACGAGTACTTCATAGCCCCACCCTTCTGGGAGCCAATAAGGCCTCTGCTCATTCTTTTCTGTCATGTGTTTGGCATGTAACATGCAGTGTTATAAAATTTAATTTCCCAAAGTATTTTGGCATTTCATTTATTTTTATAGTGATTTGATTCATTTAATATAAAAAAAGTGCCCCTTCCATGGAATTAATTGGAAGGGGCACTTTTTTATATTAAATGAATCAAATCACTATAAAAATAAATGAAATGCAAAAATACTTTGGGAAATTAAATTTTATAACACTGCATGGTACAGGCCAAACACATGGCAGAAAGGAATGAGCTAAGGCCTTATTGGCTCCCAGAAGGGTGGGGCTATGAAGTACGAGTCACAAGGAGTGGAAAGAATTATAAGGTATTGTTCTCCTCCTAAGGCCAAGGATGCAGTGCTTGTGTTTTATTTTTAAATACCTTTATATAGCAAACTTTCAAAAAAATGTCAAGTAACAAAATAGCATATTTGAACTAGGCACCATTGAGAATTTCAACTTATTAGTGATTTCTAATATTTAAAAGTTAAGTTAAGAGTTCCTATTAATGTAGTTGAGAATTATATTATTATATCTGACCATCACAATTGTGTGTTTATTTACAGTTTTATTATGAACC
>APFE030505112.1:7153-20149 GCA_000404065.3 Pinus taeda
ATATTGTAATCGGTGGGTTCTACAATGAGCCACTACCCAAAACTCCCGACAGCGATATATATGTGTGGACCCGATGACATATATGTCCGAGTGTATAAATAGGTGAAGTCCGCTAAGCGTGTCGAAGCATGGTTTTTTAGTGTATTTCATATATATATATATATATCATATAACTGTGATATGTTGTGGACCCGTTGCAACATTATGGAAGGCTTTATTGTTATATCGCATCCACCCTATCGGTACTCACATATCGTAACACACAAAGGGCTGTCACTCGTGCAATCATAGATTGCAATGTATGTTGTGGAGTTGATGCCGTTATAGATGTGGGTGTAATAAATTTGAAGTCCAACCTTTAGCATTTCGGTCATTTTTCATATATTCTTGTGTATTTCGAAAAATGTATTGTGCGAGGTTTGAAGGCCAAAATGCATAAAAATGCACCTGATAGTTCAGGAGGCTTTGTGAAGTAGGAAATTGTTCCCTCTATGGACAGAGGTGACCCCTCTAGCCCTAGAGTGGGTCTAGTCATAGCAAAGACAAAACAACAATTGATTCCCTTAAATAGTCGTCATTGGAGGCCTACCTCAAACTGGTGGGTGATGAAGTTCCATTGCGCTGCTCCTGCTTCCGTTTCCTTCTCCTTAATGAACAATCAACCTGAAACACCACAAGAAAACAACGTAGCATGTAACCAAAAACAAAAATGATCTATTTACTCATAAAGTCAAGAAATCATGAGCTATCAAGTAAATTACATACAAGACATAGGAAACAATCATTGATTGTATTAATAATAAATCAAGAGCAAAGCTTAAAACCAAGTCTTGATGTCACAAGCCTTCTTGGAGGGTCCAGCCAGTATGTTTCTTAAAGCATTCACTCTCAAGGATGAGTCTCCCAAACAAACAATATCTCTCTCTCACTCACAAGCTTTAATACAAACTTAAGGGCAATCCACAACCTCTTACAAACTATTAGCAATCCCACACTTGTCACACTCACACCAAAGCTATCTACCAAACTCAAAAGCACTAGCAGCACTGTCCAACCAAAAGAACTAGCTGATCATAGAAATGATGAGTGACTTTATAGGAGAAGGAGTCTCCACGAAAGGAGGGAGAGGGAGCTTATCCTCAAGGAAGGTAGCAAAAAAGACGAAACTACCATTCCAGAGGGGGAAGGGTGACCCAAATTAACCCAACAACCAGGTCTAGAGACATCCAGAAGGCCGACTGTTACGCAGTAATTTATCACCGTTGGTCACCGTCCCTGTTACCCTTGCTTTCGCACATTGGAGGACACATTTATGGACCTGTGACCAGTGACACAACTTAAAAACACTTGCATTGGATTCTCCTGAGTATGAACTTCAAACTCCCTGAAGACACCTTTTGGAGATTAGCCCTAAAAAGTGCCCTTTTTCCATTAGCGTGGGTCCACGGTGTCTTACCCGCGCCAATGGCTCAGTTCCTCAAAAGGGGGCGCGTCCATGGATGCTCTGTCATAGAGCAAAGCCCACGCCACCTAAATTTGGTCATGATTTTTAGCCAGCGCGCACTCATATGTTTTTTCCTCTTTGTTCATGGAGTTCTCTGAGGGAAAAATATCATGAAAGTGGTCGAGTGTCATCTTTTTATCCATGACAACCAAGTCCAGTGGCTATTCAGGGATAATGCTAAATCTTCAGTAGGTGTCCTGATACAATGCATACTCCCTCCTCCTCCATCTATAAATGACTGTCACCTTGCATTAAACCAACTAGTTTTGCTAGAGCTATTGTGAGTGCTAAGATAATGCTGGAGTGATAGTGAGAATTGAGAAGTATAGAGGGGTTATGCTGCCAAAATTTTGAGAGAGAAGAGGTCACTTTACAAGGCGTATTTAGCTGCTTTCCCAATCAGAGGAGGTTCAACGTCAGAACCCTTTGGTTGTAATCTTTCTCGTTTTTTACTGTTTAATAAACGACTATCATTATGGTTCCACTCACGTGTCTTTAAATGGTATTTGAGTTGTATCTTTTATGACCGATATATAATTGCATATACTGGATTTTACGCTTGTGTTTGTATCGTTCTTTGCGTGTGCAGGTGTCTGTTTACGAGGAGCGTAAGGATTGTGACCATCCAAAGCAAAGGGACGGGAGCGGTGTTTCTTCTACAACTACTAGCGTTGGATTCCAGGTAGATCATCATGATCGATCTCTGATTTATGCAATTAGGAACCTGCGTGTAGCGTGGTGTGATTGTTGCTAGACCCGTGTTGGGCTAGTGAGATCGCCTCTGTCCGTAGAGGGAATTTACCAGTTCAACAATTTAGCAACTCCGCTGGGGAGAAGCTTGTTGTTTGTTTTTGTGTTGTTTGATTTTTAAACTGTAGATGGAGCCTGAAGAGCGGACAGGTAGCCTTCGAAAGACTATTTCCATGCAATAGTGAAGTAGATCAACGCCACTTCAGTCAATCTTCGGTTTAGTTTACAAACTGAACAATTTCAACCTTGCCTTGCATGTCAATTTTTCTCTTGTTAATTGGTCTGAATAGCTTTCTGGGTTGAAGTTCTTGCTATTTCTTGCTTGCTGACTCTTTTTAGATACTAGAAACCAAGCCTGGAACTATCTGTTTTGTTTTTTGCCTGGCAAACTTCATTAGCGCGAGTTTTCTTTTGACAGTCGCGCTGGTTGGCGCATGTTGCTCTCAGACAACCTGCGCCAATCTCTGTATAGCGTGAGTTGCAGTCTGACAGTCGTGCCAGACTGGTTAATGTTTTCAATTAGTTTGTTTGTCAGTCTTTTAAGCTCGGATCTCTGTCTTTTTGCTTCTTTTACACCTCCTGGAAGTTTGTTGGACTGTTATCTGACTGGTTGTTTCCATCCTTCAGTTTCTCACCTTTTTCCATCGATTTTACATCTTAGCCCTTGTGGCTTTACTTATCGAGCCTTCTATCGGATTTGTGATTTGCTGATCCAGTCAGTTTATTGATTGATTTCCACATTCCTCTGGTAGTTGTACGAGTTTTGCCTTATATGCTGCAAGTACCTCAGTTTTAGCTTGTTTATTTCTTGCCTGACTTCATTGGGACTTAGATTACATAGTTCTTTGAAGATCTTGGTGTTTTCTTTGCTTTGGTGGGTCATTTTTCATGTTTCAGATCTGGTTCTAGATTCCTTTGAGTGAATTATCTGTTTTGTGCGTGTCTCTCGAAATGTGTTAAGTGCATCATACTATTTTCAAAGAAAAGAAAAAAAGATTTTTTCTTTTCATTAATTAGCGTTTTGTGTTCATTTTTGCTTTTAAAAAAGAAAAAGAAAAAGATTTTCCTTTCTTGTTATTAGCTGCATTAAGATTTTTGTGATCGTTTTATTTATATGAAAATCTCAACCCTTCTGTAGATAGAATTCATTCAACGAAATGATACAATTTTCGCATATAGTTGCATTTAGGAAATTTCAAGGGACCACATACGGTAAGACCAGAAACTGAGACTTAATCAAAGATAAACCATAAAATGAATTCAATGAACCTAACAACGCATTGAAACTTAACTCTCACATTCTAGAGGTCTAGGTTAGAGACGTGTTCCGGCATCTTTAAACCTGGTAGTTTATCGTTGAGTGGTTGGGTGATTCCTCCACGGTGAAACGGTAGGTGCCAGTACGGATTGTGCTCCCACGTACTGTCGAATGTATATTGGGAGACCCCTATAGGCTTGCAACCTTTGATCCATATGAAGTTGAGTCTGCCTCCCTACAAACCGTAATGCACTGAACACAGCATTCGGGAAGACTAACTACAGTACATAAAGTCCTTGGTGTTCATCTGATCGCTAAGGTGTATATAGCAGTTTTACGGATTGTTTGGCAAACCTTTTACCTAGTTTTCCAGAGTAGTCTCTTTTGATCCTTTTCAGACTCTCTAAAAGAAAAGGTGTAAGTGAGCAGCTTGTCACTTCGTGCTCATTAAACAATCGAAGGAGACTAGAGTCATCTTTTCGTCCTTTTCTCGACTCTTCAAAAATGAAAAGGTCAAGTCCAGTGTCTTAAAATCTATCTGGCCACGATCACATAACCCGGTTAAATTTTGTTTGCGTTAGTCTGCGTAGGGACTAGTTTCGCTAGTTTCCCTAGGATTTTGTGAAGTTTCATCCTGGCGGAACTACCAATCTCATCTTCCGAGGGTCCGGTTGTGAGTCAAATTCTCCCTATTGTTCCAAGCATACAAACGATCAGCTCTCGTGCTCCAGGCGACGAGGATTACCAGTTTTATACGAACCCCATTTGGGGACCTTCTCAAAACGGTATCCCTTTTTGGGAATATACTTCTCCTCGGAAGCCTTTTCCTTTCGACATGGAAAATCCATCACCTACTACTATTGACGAATCGGGCATGCCAGGGGACGAAATCCCTAGCACAATGGAGTCTACACATGTTAGTAGGACCGCTACTACCGGGGGACTGCCTCTTGGTTATAGAGCATTGCGTGATTTTATATCATCTCCTTCTCTGACCTCTATTTGGTCACCACCCGTCTCTTCCAATACAGAGCCATCGACTCCACCACCTCGCAATACAACTGTTACTTCGGTGACAACCCCTCCAATTATATATGTGGCTTCTTCAACACCTATTTTTAGCCGACCTTCGTCCTCTTTATTTGCAGGCTTTGATCCTACATCTAATGTCTCACTTGGGGGGCAGTATGATTAGCATCTACCACCCTTTGGTACTGGGGCAGGTCAGCTATCAGTTGGAGAGATTTCGGTCCCGCTATCCATAGATTGGGGTTCTACCTCTTATCATGGTGGACAAGCATCGTATGCTCAACCCGACAAACCACACTAGCAAAATCCACAAGGACAATCCTTCCAAGGAAATCCTTTTGCTTCTAGTGGTCCCTTTTTCACTCCTCATACTCAACCTGCTGGTAACCCATGCCACCCTTCCATTCAACAAGCTCAACCTGGTCTCTAGCAAGGTTCCCATACTGGACAAACTGGTCAATCGTTTGTTAATCCGAATCAACCTAACGTCCAGTATACCTAATTGGTCAACCAACTGTCCAGTATACTCAGTATTCTGGACAAACTGGTCATCCTCAAACCCAACCATCTGGTATGGGAGGACAACCCTCTGCCGCACATCACCAGGGAGGCCAACCTCAGTATCAGCAAGGAGGCCAACCTCAGCATCAGCAGGTAGGCCAAACTCAGTATCAGCAGGTAGGCCAAACTCAGTATCAGCAGGCAGGCTAGCCTCAATACCAGCAAGGTTATCCTTTCACTCAGATAGCCCAAGGTTATCCATCTACTGGCGCTGCTCAACCTAGCACCTGGACCCAGGTTGGATCCCAAAATCTGTCTGGTTCTCAAATGCAGGCTGGAGGTCAATCTCAAACGTTTTATCAAACTCAGCCTGGGTCTCAAACTCAATTTGGGGTCCCACCGCATTACAGTTACCAGCAACCTCAAGGCCAGCCTCTATTTGCTCCTTACCAAAATTATCAACAGCCACATGCTACTTCTGCAGCATCGTTTGGTAACCCATATGCTGGGGGGCAAAACTCAAATCCCTATTCCCAACATATTATGGGGGCAAATCCATCAGGGCAAGGTCCTTGGGGGCCGCCACCACCTGGTTGGAACCCGGGTGTCCCATCATTCTAGCAGCCTCAGATGTCATTTAATCCTCAGTTACCATTTTTAGCGACTCTAGAATTACCGGATGTGTCCAAACTGACTAATGATCCTATCCTTCATAATCCTTATTGGCCTCTGGTTCCCACCAAAATTCCTGCTGATTGCCTGAAATTTGATGGTAAAGCTAATGAAGATCCGCAAGCTCATGTCATGACTTATCATCTATGGTGCTCATCTAATTCATGGCTTGATGATTCGATTTGGCTTCGCCTTTTTCAAAGGACTCTCACTGGCTCTGCCGCTAAATGGTACATTGAGCTAAATCGCGGATCCTTTCAGGATTTCAACTCGTTGGCTATGGCATTCCTTACGCATTTTCAGTTGCCCATTCGTTATGAAACGGGTACGCACCTCCTCACGTCTTTACGACAATCAACTCCTACGCACATCTCTGATCATATCCATGAATGGAGACGGCGTAGACGTATGATTAAATTTTGGATTCCCCACCAGCTTCTTACGGATTGGTTCACGACTTCGTTCGTCCCTCCAATAGCTCGGGATATTGCAATGGGAGCGTGTGTTACTGAAGAGCAAGCTATCGCGCGTGCTTAATACCTTGACTTAGTTTATTCTCAGTCAGGTACATTATATGATTATTTTCCTGATGCCCGTACATTATATGATTATTTGCCTAATGCCCCTAGACCTGGAACATCCAAAGCCCCGCCAACACCTACAGTTGACGTCATTATCGGGTCTGTGAGTTCATCCTCCAAGAAAAATTCTGCAAACCCTGGGAAGTAGAAATCAAATGCTCCAAATGAAAACACTTCCCAGGTTACACCTCCTTCTAAATCTACCTCCGAGGTTAATGCCATTCAGTCAACCAATACTGACAAAACCTCGAAGTCAAAGATGAAAGAGAAAGGGAAAAAAAAGTCGGAACAACCGAAGCAGGAACAACCCAAACCTCAATCTGAGGAGAGTGCCAAACGCAAACCCAAGTATCCTTGTCTTATCTGTGATGAGGATCACTACACCAAAGACTGCCCTCGGCGGTCTGAAGTTAGTCGTTTGTTGAAAGGCGCTGCTGGGGTTCCTGCGGTCCTTAAAGAACCCTTTCCTTCACAACAAACCCAAATGGTCACTGACCCCTCTCAACCTCCCACTTCCTTCGGTTCCCAAGTGTTTATGGCGGGTACGGTCCCTGTTAATATCAGTACTCGAACAAAAGATTATCCGTCTACCGGCAAAGAGCCTGAGGTTCCCCCCAGTGCTCCTCCTTTCAGTTCAAGCCCTCTCCACATCGAGCGACCTAGTGCTGAAGTGCCTGTTTGACCCCCTCCAAAAGGAG
This sequence comes from Pinus taeda, assembly GCA_000404065.3. NCBI lineage: Eukaryota > Viridiplantae > Streptophyta > Pinopsida > Pinales > Pinaceae > Pinus > Pinus taeda. The sequence goes on from APFE030505112.1 coordinate 14,147, forward strand.
TACTCCGGAAATCTTCTTACAACCCAAATTCCCGTGCTGCTCAGCACTATAATATCGTTGAGGATTTAGCCCAGACTCCGTCGGCTATGTCTGCTTTAGAAGTTCTCCAGAGCTGCCCCTCTCAGAGGAAGTCCTTTCTATCCGCTATCGGCGGCATAGATCCGGCAGATTCAGATTTGATTACGTTCGATTTAGACCGCCATACTCAGAGACTGCCTCCCCAAATTGCCTTTCTCATACAGGTTGTTATTGATAAGAAAACTATCCATCGCACAGTCATTGATGAAGGTGCTTCGACTTGCATCATGTATGTTGCCTGTTGGAAAGCTATTGGTTCTCCAACGTTGAGTCAGTCTCCCACAACCTTGGAAGCTTTCGATGGAAGAGCATCCCATCCTTATGGTATTCTCCCACGTTTACCCATTCCTTTGGAAGGAAAAACGGTCGAGATGGAAGTTGAAGTCGTTGATGCTACTCTAACCTACAACCTCCTTCTCGGACGCAGCTAGATTTACGCGATGCAAGCTGTTGCTTCATCTTACTTCTTCTGAAGGTAATATGGTGAACATCACGCAAACCCAACCCATCGACATCTCTATCAAACCCGGGATTGTCACTTGTACTCCGGAGGAGATTCAACTTTATTCGAACCTATTTCGCGAATTTCGCGATGTTTTTTCTTGGTCTTACGAAGAAATGCCCGACATTGATCCTAGCATAGTGGTGCATGAAATCATCACGTACCCCAGTGCTAAGCCTGTTCGCCAACGTTTACGTCAAGTACACCCTCGAAATGCTGCAGCGATCAAGGCCGAAGTAGAAAAACTTCTTAAAGCTGGTTTTATTTATCCTATCCCACTCACAGATTGGGTTTCCAATATTGTCCCTGTCACTAAAAAACAGGGAACTATCCGCGTTTGTGTTGATTATCGTGATATCAATCGAGCCTATCCAAAAGATAATTTCCCCACACCATTCATTAATCAGATTATTGACGAGTGTGCGGGAAGCGAAATATACTCTTTCATGGACGTCTTTTCTGGTTATAACCAGATCAATATTGCTCCTGTTGATCAACACAAAACTGCTTTTATCTATCTGTGGGGTACCTTTGCTTATAATAATCTCCCTTTCGGTCTCAAAAATGTCGGCGCTACCTTCCAACGTGCAATGTCTTACGCTTTTCATGACATCTGACACATTGTACAGCCTTACCTGGATGATCTTCCAGCTCATTCGGCTAAGCGTAAAGACCACCCTGCTCATCTTCGTGAGATATTTCTTCGTTGTCGACACTACAACATCAGGCTTAATCCTCATAAGTGTGTCTTCTACGTAGAATCGGTTCGACTTCTCGGATTTGTCGTCTCCCAAGAGGGCATCCGTCTGGATCCCCTCAAAGTCGAAGCTATAGTGAATCTCCCTCCCCCTGCTACCTTACAACAATTGCAAAGTCTGCAAGGAAAAGCGAACTTTTTACGTCGTTTTGTCCCGAACTACGCTGAAGTAGCTAAAGGCTTTACACGAATACTTAAAAAGGATGTCCCTTTTCATTGGGATGCGGTGGCTCAAGAATCTTTTGAGCGTCTCAAGGGTCTCCTTGTCTCTGCGCCATTGCTTCGCCCTCCAAATTATCATCGTGACTACATCCTATATTTAGTCGCTGCCGACACCACTATTGGCATGGTTCTTGTCCAAACTAACGACGATGACACTGAGCATGTCATTTATTATCTCAGTAGAAACCTCCTTGATACGAAAACTCGATATGCACATGTCGAGAAGTTGGCGTTAGCCGCTGTTTGCGCTGTCCAACGTTTCCGCCACTATATTCTGCTGCGCACTACTACAGTGATTTCTAATTGCAACCCCATGACATATATCTTGTCACGCCAGTTTCTGGGGGACAAATACTCTAAGTGGATTTTCATCCTCCAAGAGTTTGACTTGGAGTTTGCTTCCGCCAAGTCTAAGAAATCGCTACATTTCGTTGAGTTAATTTTCTCTTTGCCATCTTCTTCTTCGCCATCTCACACGGAAGATCACATCCTGGATGAGACCTTGTTTCTCATCAGCACCCTCGACCCCTGGTATGGTGACATTCTTACGTATTTTCAAACGTCCTCCTTTTGCCCGGGCACTTCCAAAGATGCTCGACGAAGGATTCGTCATCAATCCCAACCATATCGTATCATTGGGGATACTTTATATCGCCTCGGTGCCGACTCTGTTCTTCGCCGTTGTCTTACTCATGAGGAAGTTGAGAGAGTCTTGAATGACTGCCACTCAGGTGCTTGTGGTGGTCACATATCTGGCTATGCTACCGCTCAAAAAATTCTCTGTGCTGGCTATTTTTGGCCTTCCATCTTTAAGGATTGCATTCTGGCGGTCCGTTCCTGTCACGAGTGCCAAATTTTCCAACGGAAGATGCGAGCACCCGCTGCTCCTTTGCACCCTGCTATTACTGTCGGCCCTTTTGCCAAATGGGGCATTGATTATGTCACCTGTAACCCTCGCTCGGCTGGGGGGCATGGGTTCATCATCGTTGCCGTTGATTATTTTACTAAATGGGCCGAGGCGATGCCTACACTGAATGAGGACGGTCACACAGCGGTGCAATTTTTGTTTAATCATGTTATTTCGCGATTCGGCATCCCTCAAGCCATCGTCACTGATCACGGAAAGTATTTCCGGAATCATATGATGACAGAACTGACAACCCAGCTGGGCTTAAAGCACGATAGTTCTACTCCGTACTACCCTCAGTCCAATGGCCAAGTTGAAGCGATCAACAAAATCTTGGTTACAATGCTTCAGCGCACCGTTGGCGTGCACAAGTCTAACTGGCATTTGATGTTGTTCCCTGCTTTGTGGGCTTACCGAACATCCGTGAAGGATGCCACTAGTTTCACTCCATTTCAACTAGTCTACGGACTAGAGGCTACCCTTCCGATCAACTGTTAAATCCCTTCATTAAAATTAGTCGTCGAGCTGCTTCCTAACACTACCCCATTAGAAGAACGCCTCCTTTATTTGGAGCGTCTAGATGAGACTGGTCGCCTAGCTAATCTGGCCATCGAAATGCAAAAGAGGCGAGTCAAATCTCACTTTGACCAGGCTGTTCGTCCACGTTCCTTCAATGAGGGAGACTTAGTTCTCCTATATGATCAGGCAAACGAGAAGTTAGGACCAGGAAAGCTCGAATCCATGTGGCTAGGCCCTTATATTGTCAAGAAAGTTTTGGACAAAGGAGCCTATGAGTTAATAGATTATGAAGGAAATCCTCTCGCGCAGCCTCGTAATGGGCTGTATTTGACAAAGTACTATGCGTGATGCTAGTACACTTCTTTTTGTATATACATGTACTCTAGCAAGTGTGTTGTGTATGTGTGTTAGAATTTTTATTTGTGTTTCCCGCTTCTTGTGCAGATGTCTAATACACCTTATATTGGTTTCGCTGATGGTGCCTGTCACAGTACTCGTAACTTATCCTCTGCGGCATGGGTGATCTATGATCCTCATGGTGAGATGATAGATCTTCAAGGTGTCTGTTTGGGTCGTACCACAAATAATGTCGCTGAGTATTGTGCCATAATCAAGCTCCTTACTAAAGCAATTAATCTTGGTATTCGCGCATTAGTGGTAAACCTGGATTCTCAGCTTGTCGTCCACCAGCTCAATAGGCGTTATTCTGTCAGAGACCATCACATTTTAAGGTTGTATTTACGTGTAAGATTGTTAGAAAGGAATTTTGAGTTTATTACATATCAACATATTCCACGACAATTGAACACATTATCTGATGCATTGGCTAATCATGTATTAGATAGACATTTGCGAAATTTGTAAATAATACATGATACAAGCAAGCACATGAAAACACAATAAGAAACCATAATCATATGTATATATATATGTATATATATATATGTGTGTGAGTCAAAATATTCGCGCCTCGCGCGTTACCAAAAATAATACATGTCCAAAAGTCTATACAGCCGCTGACAGCGTACTCCTCAAAAATATGCAAAAATGAAACCTAGGCGTCTAAGCACGGTTATGCTCATGATAGCATGTCACTGATCGCACCAAACATCTCAAAAAACGATGGACACGAGTAGACACTCCCACCGTGTGCCTCTGGTAAGCTCTGGGTACATCTACCAATCTGCCGTAGTCTGGGATACCTCGAGTGAGTGCCTCGAGGTTCTGCACGAGATCATCCTCACCCTCTATCTGAGGATCTACTGTGGGTTGTGCTCTGTGCACATTGTGGGGCAAGTTAGCTGGTCGCTCTGCACCAACATCTGTATACATATATAGACGCTGTAAGAAATAGGCATGTATTAACAAAAAAATTGAATACATAAAAACATAAAAAAAAAAGAGTTCTTACCCATCTCCTCATCCCAATCCTCTCCGTCAGGTAGAGGGAGATCGGGATCTCCAGTGAAATCCGTGCCCGCATAGGGCCAATCTTCTATGACTATCATCTGGTGTTGGAGCCAGATAAAGAACTCAGGCTTCCAGGACATCTGTTGGCCCCCTCCTCCTCTGGGCATAAGTTCTGCCCATCGATGCAATCTCGGTTCCCTCAGCACTGGATCTGCTACTATCCCTCCAGGTACCCAGAAAATCGGCAGCCACTCTAGAAAGAAGGTCACAATGATTGACCCATACCCAAACTGTTTGTTTCCATCCCGCTTACACTTGGTAAGCTGTCGTTTGATGTTGGTCGTCACCGCTGAAGCCCAATCAAACACTGTCGGATGGAGACACTCGGTGGCCAACAAAAAATGATTCTTGCTAGCCTCATGGGGTGCCTGTATCCCTGCTTCCCGGGTAATGGTAAACAAAATAACTCGTAGAACCAAGCTGGGTACCGTGTTGATATCTATCTTACTGCTGTTTACACCAAATCGTGCACCAGGACACACTCTGTCCTTCATCTCCTCGATCTTCTCTGCGGAAGGTCGATTGCCTGTCAGAATAGGACGTGCACCTCGCCGTGATAAACCAGTGATAAAATAGACATCGGCAACATCCAGCTCCAATGTCTGATCCTTCAAGCGAAACACCTCATCCTCTACATCCCAAGTATCTACTATGAAGCGTAGTAGCTCAAGTTGTGCCTGTAGGTATGAAGTATGGAAGAATTTTTTCAGTCCGCAGTCTCTTAATGCATTCATGCAGTCATCATCCACCAAAGCCAGGGCATCAACTTCATTGTGCTCTCGTTCTTTCCATTCTAGCACCATTTTCAGTGAAATCCTGCAACCAAAGGCAAATTTTCAATTGTTAGATAATTATTGAAGCATAAATTGAAATAATTTTGCAAATCTAACGGTCCAATTTGGTAAAAAATGAGATCGCACCATTGGCGCGACTGTTTCTAAAACAGTCGCGTTAATGGCGCGACCTCTATGGAAAAATTTCACCATTGGCGCGGTCCCATGCCGGAAACCCGAACCAATGGCGCGGACCTAAAAATTTGCAAATCCCTTTGCAGGGAGCTAAAATATGGATAAAAACTTGAAAAAATGGAATGAAAATAAAGCTTGGGATGAGGCCTCTTACCTGTTACAGACGGCGGCTCGAATGGTCTCCTGGATCGATCACAATCAGCAGGTAAATTTTGCACTAAAAACCCTCCAACAGTGAACTCATAATGTAAAAAGTGAAAAGTAAATTTATTTTTTACTTTTTTACTATTTATAACACTATTTTGACCTAAAAATACATTAGAAGTGATATTTTATGAGTATTTTTAGGATATTTTCATGTCGAAATGGGTTTTACGTTGTTTTTTGAATGATGACAAGGTCTGGTGCAGTTCAAACGAGCTTCTTTTTAACTTTTTCAAGCTCGGTAAAACATGAGAAAATGTTACTTATGGTCTGCTTTTAGCTCTTTTCATGACCTTTCAAAGAGGAAAAGATCACCGAGTTATCCCTCTTGGCTCGTTAAACGGTTACTAAGGGGCGGTCGTTTTAAGTTCTTTTA
>APFE030505112.1:34958-45084 GCA_000404065.3 Pinus taeda
CACTATATATTATTAATAATATAAAATTAATATAATATATAATGAAAAATTGTTTAAAATTGATTTTAAATATGTGTTTTAATAAATGTCTTAACTACAATATGTATATATAATTTTTTTATAGATCTAGATGGGGTTAGAGTAAGCTTGGCTAAGCCAAGCTAAGCGAAAGCTAGAGTAGGTTAGAGTAGGCTAGAGTAGGCTAGGCTAGGCTAGAGTAGGTTAGGCTAGGCTAGGCTAAGCTAAAGTAGACTAGTCTAGTCTAGGCTAAAGTTCACTTGTCTAGGCTAGTCTAGGCTAAGCTAAAGTAGGCTACTCTAGGCTAGGCTAAGCTAAAGTAGGCTAGGCTAGTCTAGGCTAGGGTAGAGTAGGTTACGTTAGGCTAGGCTAGGGTAGAGTAGGCTAGCGTAGGTTAGAGTAAGCTAAGCTAGAGTTGGCTAAGTTAGAGTAGGCTAGGCTAGACTAGGATAGGGTAGATTAGGCTAAGGTAGGCTAGAGTAGGCTAGGTTAGGCTAGAGTAGGTTAGGCTAGGCTAGAGTAGGTTAGGATAGGATAGAGTATGATATGAAAGAGTAGGCTAGTTTAGAGTAGGCTAGGGTAGGCTAAGGTAGGTTAGCGTAGGGTAAGCTGAAGTATGCTAGACTAGAGTAGGTTAGGCGAGAGTAGGCTAGGCTAGGCTAAGGTAGGATAGGATAGGGTAGGCTACTGTAGGCTAGTAGGGTAGCCTAGGCGAACCTAGAGTAGGCTAGAAAAGAGTAGGTTAGGCTAGAGTAGGCTAGGGTAGAGTAAGTTAGGCTAGGCTAGACTAGACGCAACTAAAGTAGGCTAGAGTAGGCTAGGATAGTGTAGGCTAGGTAGGCTTGTAGGCTAGGCTAGGCAAACCTAGAGTAGGCTAGACAAGAGTAGGTTAGGCTAGAGTAGGCTAGGGTAAAGTAAGTTAGATGAGGCTAGGCTAGGCTAAGCTAAAGTAGGCTAGTCTAGTCTAGGCTAAAGTTCGCTTGTCTAGGCTAGTCTAGGCTAGGATAGTCTAGGGTAAGCTAAAGTAGGCTACTCTAGGCTAGGCTAAGCTAAAGTAGGCTAGGCTAGGGTAGGCTAGGGTAGAGTAGGTTACGTTAGGCTAGGCTACAATACACTAGGGTAGGTTATGCTAGAGTAGGATAAGTTAGGCTATGCTAGAGTAGGTTCGGCTAGGCTAGGCTAGACTACGCTAGGGTAGGTTATGCTAGGGTAGAATAAGCTAGGCTATACTAGAGAAGGCTTAGCTAGGCTAGCCTAGACTATGTTAGGTAGGCTATACTAGGTGAGGCCAAGCTAAACTAGGTTAGGCTAGGGTAGACTAAGCTAGGGTAGGCTAGAGTTGGCTAACCTATGGTTGGGTAGGGTAGGGTAGGATAGGCTAGAGTAGCCTAAGGAAGGCTATGTCAAGGTATCCTAGAGTACGCTAGGCTAGGTTTAAGTATATGAGGTTAGGTTAGTCTAGGGTAGCCTATGGTAGGGTAAACTAAAGTAGGCTTGGATAAGCTAGGTTAGGCAATGCTAGGTTGGTAGGTTAGAGTAGTCTAGGCTAGAGTGGGTCGAGCCTACGTAGGCTAGGCTAGTCTAGGTTAGGTTAGACTGAGCTAGGCTAAAGTACAATAGGGTAGGCTAGGGTAGGCTAGAGTAAGCTAAGCTAGAGTAGGCTAGGCTAGGCGAGGCTAAGATAGATTAGGCTAAGGTAGTCTAGGCTACAGTAGCCTAGAGTACACTACGCTAGGTAAGAGTAGGTTAGGCTAGGAAAGAGTAGGCTAGGCTAGGCAAGAGTATGTTAGGTTAGGCTAAAGTAGAGTAGGGTAGGCTAGACTAAGCTAGGGTATGCTAGAGTATGATAGGGTAGGCTAGGGTAGTCTAAGCTAGAGTAGGCTAGGCTAGACTGGCTAGGATAGATTAGTCTAAGATAGGGTACACTAGAGTAAGCTAGGCTGGGCTAGAGTAGGTTAGGCTAGGCTAGAGTAGGTTAGGCTAGGATAGAGGATGCTAGGAAAGATTAGGTTAGGTTAGAGTAGGCTAGGGTAGCCTAAGGTAGGCTAGCCTAGGGTGAGATGAAGTACGCTAGACTAGAGTAGGTTAGGCTAGAGTAGGCTAGGATAGGCTAGGCTAGGCTAGAGTAGGCTAAGATAGGTTAGGCTAGGGTAGGCTAATAGGCTAGGCTAGGCGAACCTAGAATAGGCAAGACAAGAGTAGGTTAGGCCAGACTAGGCTAGGGTAGAGTAACTTAGGTTAGGCTAGGCTAGGCTAAGCTAAAGTAGCCTAGAGTAGGCTAGGTAGGCTATTAGGCTAGGCTAGGCGAACCTATAGTAGGTTAGACAAGAGTAGGTTAGGCTAGGCTAGGCGAACCTATAGTAGGTTAGAGAAGAGTAGGTTAGGCTAGAGTAGGTTAGAGTAAAGTTAGGGTAGGCTAGGCTAGGCTAAAGTTTGCTAGGCTAGGGTAGAGTAGGTTACGTTAGGCTAGGCTTCAATATGCTAGGGTAGGTTGTGCTAGAGTAGGATAAGCTAGGCTATGCTAGAGTAAATTTAGCTAAGCTAGGCTAGACCACGTTAGGGTAGGTTATGCTAGAGTAGGATAGGGTAGGTTATGCTAGAGTAGGATAAGCTGGCTACGTTAGAGTAGGCTTGGCTAGGCTAGGCTAGACTATGTTAGGTAGGCTATGTTTGGTGAGGCCAAGCAAAACTAGGTTAGGCTAGGGTAGGCTAGAGTAGGCTAAGCTAGGGTAGGCTAGGGTAGGCTAGTGTAGGCTAAGCTAGGGTAGGTTAGGCTAGGCTGGACTATGTTAGGTATGCTAGGGTAGGTGAGGCCAAGCTAGACTAGGTTAGGCTAAGGTAGGCTAGAGTTGGCTAACCTATGGTTGGGTAGGCTAGCCTAGGCTAGGATAGAGTAGGCTAAGGAAGGTTATGTTAGGGTAGCCTAGGGTAGGTTAGGTTAGGTTTAAGTAGACTAGGTTAGGGTAGGCTAGGGTAGCATGTAGTAGGGTAAACGAGAGTAGGCTAGTATAAGATAGGTTAGGTTAGGCTAGGTTGGTAGGTTTGAGTAGGCTAGGCTAGGCACGGTAGTCTAGGGTGGCCTAGAGTAGGGTAGTCTATGGTAGCATAGAGTAGGCTATGCTAGAGTATGTTAAGTAGGCTATGCTAGGTGATGTCAAGCTAAACTACGTTAGGCTAGGCTAGGCTAGAATAGATTAGGCTAAGCTAGGGTAGGCTAGGATAGGCTAGAGTTGGCTAACCTATGGTTTGGTAGGGTAGGCTAAGCTAGGCTAGAGTAGGCCAAGGAATGTTATGTTCTCGTAGCCTAGAGTAGGTTATGTTAGTTTTAAGTAGACTAGGTTAGGGTAGGGTAGGTAGGGTAGCCTATAGTAGGGCATACTTGAGTAGGCTAGTATAAGCTAGGTTAGGTTAGGCTAGGTTGGTAGGTTAGAGTAGGCTAGGCTAGGCTAGAATGATTAGGCTGTGCTAGGGTAGGCTAGGATAGGCTAGAGTTGGCTAACCTATAGTTTGGTAGGGTAGGCTAGGCTCGGCTAGAGTAGGCTAAGGAATGTTATGTTTTGGTAGCCTAGAGTAGACTATGTTAGGTTTAAGTAGACTAGGTTAGGGTAGGGTAGCCTATAGTAGGGTATACTTGAGTAGGCTAGTATAAGCTAGGTTAGGCTAGGCTAGGTTGGTAGGTTAGAGTAGGCTAGGCTAGGCTAGGTTAGGGTAGGCTAGCATAGCCTAGAGTATGGTAGATTAGAGTAGGCTAGGCTAAGCTAGGTTGGTAAGCTAGAATAGGCAAGGCTAGGCTTAAGTAGACTAGGTTAGCATAGGCTAGAGTAGCCTAGAGTAGGCTAGTATAAGTGAGGCTAGGCTAGGCTAAACTAAAGTAGGCCAGTCTAGGCTAGGCTAAAGTTTGTTAGGCTAGGGGAGAGTAGGTTACGTTAGGCTAGGCTACAATATGCTAGGGTAGGTTATGCGAAAGTAGGATAAGCTAGGCTATGCTAGAGTAGATTTGGCAAGGCTAGGCTAGACTACATTAGGGTAGGTTATGCTAGAGTAGGATAAGCTAGGCTATGCTAGAGTAGGCTTGGTTAGGCTAGGCTAGACTATGTTAGGTAGGCTATACTAGGTGAGGTGAGGCTAAACTAGGCTAGGCTAGGTTAGGGTACGCAAAGCTAGGGTAGGCTAGGCTAGGCTAAGCTAGGGTAGTGTAGGGTAGGCTAAGCTGGGTAGGGTAGAGTTGGCTAACCTATGGTAGGGTAGGGTAGGTTGGGGTAGGCTACGCCAGGTTAGGGTAGGCTAGCGTAGCCTAGAGTATGGTAGAATAGAGTAGGCTAGGCTACGCTAGGTTGGTAAGCTAGAATAGGCAAGGCTAGGCTTAAGTAGACTAGGTTAGCGTAGGCTAGAGTAGCCAAGAGTAGGCTAGTATAAGCAAGGATGGGCTACGCTAAGTAGGCCAGTGTAGGCTAGGCTAAAGTTCATTAGGCCAGGGTAGAGTAGGTTATGTTAGGCTAGGCTACAATATACTAGGGTAGTTTATGCTAAAGTAGGATAAGCTAGGCTATGCTAGAGTAGGTTTGGCAAGGCTAGGATAGACTACATTAGGGTAGGTTATGCTAGAGTAGGATAAGCTAGGCTATGCTAGAGTAGGATAAGCTAGGCTATGCTAGAGTAGGCTTGGTTAGGCTAGGTTAGACTATGTTAGGTAGGCTATGCTAGGTGAGGCGAGGCTAAACTAGGCTAGGCTAGGTTAGAGTAGGCTAAGCTAGGGTAGGGTAGGGTAGGCTAAGCTAGGGTAGTGTAGGGTAGGCTAAGTTGAGTACGCTAGAGTTAGCTAACCTATGGTAGGGTAGGGTAGGCTAACCTATTGTAGTGTAGGGTAGGGTAGGCTAGGCTAGAGTAGGCTAAGGAAGTCTATGTCAGGGTGTGCTAGAGTAGGCTAGGCTAGGTTTAAGTAGACTAGGTTAGGGTAGGCTAGAGTAGCCTAGAGTAGGTAGACTAGAATAGGCTAGGCTAAGCTAGGTTGGTACTAGTAGGGAATGCTAGGCTTAACTAAAGTAGGTTAGCATAGGCTAGGGTGGCCTAGAGTAGGGTAGACTAGAGTAGGCTAGTATATTCTAGGCTAAGCTAGGTTAGGTTAGGGTAGGCTAGGGTAGCCTTGAGTAGTGTAGGCTAAAGTAGGCTAGTATAAGCTAGGCGAGAGTAGGCTATGCTACAATAAGCTAAGCTAGGTTGGGATAAAGTGGGGTATGTTGGGTTCAGGTAGGTTAGGCTAGGCTAGGCTATGCTAGATTACGCTAGGCTAGGCTAGCTACGCCAAATTACAATAGGCTAAGCTAGGCTAGGCTATGGTAAGCTAGGCTAGATTAGAGTAGGCTAGATTAGGTTAGGCTCTTATAAGCTAGACTAGGGTAGAGTAGGTTAGGCTAGGCTAGACTTGGCTAGACTAGGCTATTCTAGAGTAGATTAGGGTAGAATAGGCAACAAAAGCCTATGCTAGATTAGACTAGGCAAGAGTAGGCTAGGCTAGAGTAGGATAGCCTAGGCTAGGCTAGAATAGGTTAGGCTAGGTTAGGCTTGGCTAGGTTAGGCTAGAGTAAGCTAGGCTAGGCTAGGATAAGCTAGAGTATGCAAGGCTAAATTAGGGTAGGTTAGATTGGTTAGGGTAGGCTTGGGTAGGCTATGCTAGAGTAGGTTATGCTAGGCTAGGCCAGGCTAGGCTATGTTAGGCCAGGCTATGCTAGGCTAGGCTAGGCAAGACTAGCCTAGGATAGAGTTGGCTAGGCTAGGCTAGCTATGCCAAATTACGATAGGCTAGGCTAGGCTAGGCTATGATAAGCTAGGCTAGGGTAGAGTAGGCTAGGCTAGGTTAGGCTCTCGTAAGATAGACTAAGGTAGAGTAGGTTGGGCTAGGTTAGGGTGGGCTAGGCTAGGATAGGGTTGGCTAGACTAGAGTTGGCTAGGCTATGCTAGGCTAGATTAGTGTAAAATAGTAAATGATAGACTATGCTAGATTAGGCTAGGCAAGAGTAGGCTAGGCTAAAGTAGGCTACGGTAGGTTAGGCTATAGAGTAAGCTAGGCTAGTGTAAGCTAGGCTAGAGTAGGCTACGGTATGTTAGGCTATAGAGTAAGCTAGGATAGTGTAAGCTAGGCTAGAGTAAGCTAGTCTAGGCTAGGCTATAGTATGCAAGTCTAAATTAGGGTAGGCTAGGTAGGTTAGCATAGGCTTGGGTAGGCTAGATTGGGTTATGCTAGAGTAGGTTATGCTAGGCGAGGCCATGGTAAGCTATGTCATGCTAGGTTATGCTAGGCTAGGCTAGGATAGAGTTGGCTAGGCTAGCCTAAAGTAGAGTAGGTTATGATAGGTTGTGCTTGGGTAGGATGGAGTAGACCATGCTTAGGGTAGAGTAAACTAGGCTAGTCTAGGCTAGACTAGTCAGAAATAAGATAGGTTAGAGTAGGTTATGTCATGATAGGTTAGAGTGTAGGCTAAGATATGATAAGCTAAAGTAGGTTAGGGTAGAGTCATTTGGGCTAGAGTAGGGTGGGCTAGGATGTATTTGGCTAGGCTAGAGTAAGCTAGGCTAGGTTAGGCTAGAGTAGGCTAGGATATAGTAGGTTATGCTAGGCTAAGCTAGCTAGAGTAGGCTAAGCTAAAGCATGCGAGCATAGAGTAGGTTAGGCTAGGCTATTCTAAGCTAGGGTAGGTTGGGCTAGAGTAGGCTAAGGTAAGCTAGGCTACGGTAGGCTAAAGTAAGCTAGGTTAGGCTAGAGTAGGCTAGGATATATAGTAGGGTTAGAAAGAGTAGGGAGGGGTAGGTTAAGTTAGGTTGGATTAGATAAGTTAGTCTAGAGTAGTTTAGAGTAGGGTAGGCTAGGATAAACTATATTAGTTTTGTCTAGGCTAGGATAACATAGTTTTAGAGTAAGATAGGGTAGCCTAATCTAGGATAGGCTAGGGTAAGCTGGAATAGGATAACCTAGAGTAGGTTAGAGTAGGCTAAAGGACACTCGACTATAATATGTTAGAATAGGAAAAGTTAGGCCATGGTAGGCTAGAGTATTCTATGGTATGCTAGCATAGAGTAGGTTATGGTAGAGTAGACTAAGATATAATAGGCTAGAATATGGTAAACAGGAGTAGGCTAGACTAGGCTAGACTAGAGTAGGGTATGATAAGACATGATAGAGTAGGTTAATATAACATAGGCTAGGCTAGAGAGAGATATACTAGAGTAGGATAGGCTAGGTAGGTTAGGTTAAGATTTGTTAGGTGATCCAAGAGGATCCTAATTAAAAGGCATAAAACTCAAAGTTCAGAAAAGCTAATGGAAATATTGCCTCGTTGAAGAGCTCAATAAGGTAATTCTGATACAACTTGAATTGTGTTGAATGGAGTTTACATGTGAAAGATAGGCAATTCGAAGATTTCGACCAATGGACAAAAAGTTAAAGTCAAAGGGTGATGTGGCATATTCTAGAACTGACACATGAAATAGTGTGGAGATGACACATCAGTAGAGTCAACAATTGATGAGTAAAGTGTAACTGGAAATGCATGGAAACCTAGTTGGCAGATTAGGTGCTCTAATGGGGGGCTTCCACATGGCACCTCAGAACACCAAAAGGTTTAATTTGGTCCAATAGTTGGCATTAATGGGGTTTGAACCCACAACTTATGGAACAACAATACAATGAATTATCCATCGAGCCATGGCTAGAAGGTGTGATATCCAGATGATAAAGAATATGTATATGTTTTGAATGTCATATATGATGAAAAGGGGTGGGTGGAGACCGCCAAAATTAGCATCTCTTCCAAACTAAAGTCTTACAAATATTCACCAACGAAGGCTGACAACTCTGCCATATACACCACTACATAGCCACATGATTGGATGTGTTGACATCTAATCCTCAGTGATTGGGGAACTGAATGTGAACAGTCATCGAGAAGATGAACTGAACAATCACATTCATGTATATATTAGATAGCTGGCTAAATGAATAAACGCATTAGTTTTCTGGAGTTACTCCTGGCCTGACATGGTATCAGAGCACAGGTCCCAGGCTCCTTTTCTAGGCGTCCCTTGTAACTCCTGTCTACTGCCTGCTCTCTGCTCCTCTCTGTCCCATTTATGAAAGAACGCCTCCCTGCCTGAAGCTGCATACCTAATTTCTGACATGGTAACGCATACCTGAAGCTATTGAACGCTGCACCAAATCTGCCACCCCTCTATCACTGTGATGATGTGCCCTCCATCATTGTGAACATGATGTGTGCAGCAAATTGAACGCTGGTATTGAACGTATTGGCTGTGGTTGCGTATTGAACGCTGGTATGTATATGATGGTGCGTTAAACTGATTTAAGTACTGTATTAATTGTGTTGAACAGTAAATAGCCGGACGTTGAACAGGCATCTCTCCTCATTTTACCTACCACTCTCTGTCAGCACCAAATCTACCACCCCTCTATCACGCTCTCGCTCTTTGACGTTACACATTCTGAGATATTGTCCCGGATTTGAGTTTTTGTTGTTGCTGCTCTCCATACGCATTGAGTTTGCGTTAACGCCTCGCTGCCAACAGTCACATAACTCGCCCTCTGTCTTATGCCTAGCATGCCTTGCTGCAATCTCTTTGTATATTTCAGTGCCTTTGGACCAACCTTCAAAACTAAAGCTTCTCAGCAGTCCACACTAGCTTAAGAAATGATGAATCTCCACACGGAAGGGAACAGATCACCTTATATTGTTGGGCATCTTATAGTCCTCTGAAAAACCTATGCTTCTCACCCACAGCGTGAAAGGTTCCCCTAGTAGCCCATCAAACGCTAATTCAGAAAGAATCCTTAGCCACTGGATTGAATGATGTCACTTAGCCAAGAATGAAAGCCAATTCTCGGTGATAAAACAAATTTACTATAAGAACTACGCTTTGAGTGGAGGTTTGTTTGAAGGTCGCTTCGGAAGCGTATTATTTGAATATGACTAAGCGTATTATGGAAACTATGCGGAGCATATCATTGAAACTATGCCGAGAACCATGGTGAAGCTTGCCAAAATTTAATGTTGCGATATGGGCAACATGAATTTGTTTAATTAAATGACACGGTTCTATGAAAGCTTTTTAAGTTTAAAAAAAAGGGAAAACTTCAACCCCTCTTCTACCGTATTATTCGATTTATACATTGAGGATAGATTTCCTGCCTTCCTTTCTAGCAGCAATATATATTACAGTGGCAGCAAGCGCTCAAACATTTTTTTGAGGTGATATATATATATATGGTGATATATGTATTCATTTCAATGATCAATAATGGCGTAGAAGAATTTTGAATGATTTTTTTTCCATATCAAAATCATTTTTTAGCAGCGGAATTTTTTTAAGAGAATTTTTTTTTCTCGCCATCACAAGTATTAATATATCAGCAAAAGCTTTTTATATCAGCATAAGTAATTTTTTACAGAATGCATTCAATCATCTCTATGATAAGAATAGTTCTCACTGGCAGGGAGAACTATCTTGACTGGTCCCGGATGGTACAACACACCCTCATTTTCAATGAGCTGTGGAAAGGAGTGTGTGTCGGAGAAGGAGACAGTGACCCAGAAAAGGCTACATCAGACTAAGAGCTCGCCATCTGGGAAAACAAGAACAGCAAAGCGTATGCATTAATAACAGCGTCTGTAAATAAGGAGGTGAGTCGTCACATTTCAACATGTTCAACTACCTTTGAAGCTTTACAAAAGCTGAAAGAGCTCTATGACTCACATTCTGCACTTGAAGTCGTCCAACTTATGATTAAACTCTTCACTCTTGAACTGCAAAATAATGACCCTCTTGCTCTTGCATCTGAAATAAATCTATAGTGCATGATATCAAATCCACTAAAGTTGAGCTAGATATATCTCTTATTGCTTTTCTCAAGGCACTGTATCCTACATACTCCAATTATCTTGAGTCTTTGCAAGCAAATGGAAATCTCAAGGATATAACCTTGAATCTCTGTGAAAAAGTTTGCTGAAAGGGAAAAAGCCTTTGGAAGAAGACAGTTCCCTGAATTCTTCTGAAGAGACTGTATGCATGGCAATAAAGAAAAATATCCATGCTCAGATTC
>APFE030505121.1:0-29671 GCA_000404065.3 Pinus taeda
TCTGTGTACAGCTGTCAGAGGAGTATCTACTTGGTTCAGATCTAGTTGGTGGAAAGGAGATTGGTTGATTCTTGATGACTGTTTGATGTTCATGGATCCAGTTTGAAAATTGATGAAAAGCGGTTCCTGGAAGAAAGAGAAGGTTGTAGCCTTCTGTAGGCCAGCACCTACGTGCTAGTATCTTGGCTAGTACAAAAGCAAAGGGGGTTGTAGCTCCCTTCCAGGAAAGCTGGAAAACGAGAGAGAGTTGTAGCTCTCTGCAGGTTGCAGCCTGCGTACTGGTAAAGGACTGCACCAGTACATCGTAAACAGAAGTTTCTAATTTAAAGAAAGATAGAGACGAATTGCAGCAGGTGGTTTTCACCCACATTGGGTTTCCACCTTATATCTGGTGTTCTGTGTGTGATTATCTTTCTGCTCTGTTTTACTGTCTCTGGATACTGTTATTTGATTCTGCATCACTGACTAACAATCATCATCTGAAAGTTTAAGTAAATTAAAAGTTTGCTCTGTATACGCGGTTTTACTTCTAAATAGTTGCGTATATACGCAGGTTGAATTAACTGAAGTAGCGTATACAATTTGGTTTTTGAAAAGGATTATTTTACTTGATAATACTGATTCACCCCCCCTCTCAGTATTATTTCCAACACAATTTGCATGGCAGAAAAAGTATATCCATCCATCACATTTTGCAAGAGAGAAGCTCCAAAGAGGGGAGGATGGACTGCTCGAGGACGAGCAGGATCAAAACCCTGAATGAGAAGGGTTAGGGTTTGTACTTCTCACTGCTACAGACACCGTTGCTACCCATCACCCCCTGCTTTGTCGGTATCACCGTCACGGTCAGCAGGTTGACCTCTCCCCTCTCACTGTCACTAGGATTCCATACCCATCTCTCGTTGTCGCTGCATTTGTATGCATTATGTTGGAAATGATTGTAGATATGGTCGACTACTTGGGGGATCCCAACCCCAAAAATTCCATTTGGACGAGCCCTAATATTTTGTCAAAGACAACGATTAACAGACCTCTGGGCACAAACCATCCGTTATAGCATGGTTTGAATCACAGTCGTTCTGACCCGGGTCCTTCCACTCAATCCATTCCATTCACCAACTTCCCTATATGGTCATTGGGTCTCAACTACCCTCCCCTCTCCCTGATTAACCTTCATTATCTTGTTTCCTGCATCCCATCATCCCTTACATTTGACTATGTGTCATTGGAATCCCCCCTCTGCTAACACTTTTGCGGCCGATTTTGTATCTATTATTGCTTCCCCTCTTCTCTCAGTTGATCTTCTCTATCCACCACATTCCTTGGATATTCCCAAACTCTCTACCTCTCTGTCTGGTTGTTTTGATATCCCCACTGTAAACACTCATTCTAACACCCCACAATCTCAATGGAATGCATCAGGCACTCAGAATCCTCTTCAGGACCACCCTACTGCTCCACAATCAGGCAAAGATAAGAAGATGAAGTGTGTAAAAGCCTCCTGCAATCATTTGGAACTCTACTTCGGTGCTAGAGTGCAAATGGGGGAAGTGGTGGACACCACCAATAAGGTCTTGGTTGGAAGGGTTCGAGGGCATGCTTACTCCGCTGCCCAATTGGGCCTATGGTTTATGGAAATTTGGGGGCACATCCTCACAGAACTCCTGACAATAACTACTTTGGCTTGGGATTGGTTTACTTTGAGTTTTCAGAGGGAGGATCAAACCAATTGGGTCCTTTCGCACTATTGGCATATTGATATGGCCCCTGTTCTGGTCAAGCGTTGGAGCCCTTTATTCGACCCTGAGCATGAATAGTTGGGAGTAGGTCCAAAATGGGTTAGGTTACCAAGCCTTCCTCTTCATTTGTGTTCTGAGAATATTTTGCACGCATTGGGAATGCACTTGGTACATTTCTAGATTTCGACAAGTCTTATGAATCATCTAGCAACAAATCCATGGCTCGAATGATGGTGTATTTGGACACCAGAGAGGGACTGGAGGAACATATTACTCTACACAGGTGAAGATTCACCAGCATCCATCTCCTTGACTATGAAGGAGTGCCTTTTAGATGTTGGAGGTGTCACAAGGTGGGTCACCTTTACAAAGAATGTCCTCTGGTTCCCCCATCAAAGATTTGGCTGCAGTAGCTCTGGGTGCACCTTCACCTGCTGAAGGATCATCTACTCGATCTCTAGGTCCAAATGTCTCAGCTTACGATGGTGCACAGATCCCAGCCTCGACTTCTCCCAAGCCTCCCTCCCCACCTATGACAAGATATTGGGTTTTTGTTGCGGCTACTGGCTCATTGGGTACTTCTTCTCCTCTTTACTCTGCATCTTCAGTTATTTCCATTGTTTTTACATTGCACCACCATGTTGCATTTGAATCCATCCCTGGCATTTCATCGTCCCCCCTATCTTTTCCACTAGACTTTCACTCTCCAACTATATCTACCACTCCACCCTCCATACCCGACTTGGACACCATTCCCTCGCCGAATATTTCCACCTCCTCTAGTCATTCCCACTCATACAACCTCTGGTCTAGGGTATCACATCACCCCAAATGGGTTGATTTCTCCTCCTAAATATACCAATTCCTCTAGAGGTAGACACTCAAATATCTCCAAGGCTATCATTCAAGCTCAGGTGGATGTAGCTTTGGGCAGGCAATCCACTCTCGACAAGGTTCTTAGAGAATCGAACACCCTCACTCGGTTACTATCATGAAATGGATCTCATTCAATTGTAGGGGTTTAGCGAGCCCTACTAAAAAATCTTCCCTCAGAAGATTATTGGATTCTAGGTCAACTGACATCATTTTTCTGCAAGAAACCGTTGTCAAAGCTGACCAGATCATCACTATACTACAAGCTCTAAAGCTGGGTTGGGCCTTCCACGCGCATGATGTCATTGGAAGATCTAGAGGCATTACATTGGGTATCAATCCCCATACCATTAATATTATCACTACCTGAGGTGGATCAGGGTTTATCAAAATGGACATCTTTTCCTCTGAATTAGGGATGGAGTTTAGAATCATTAATATATACGCTCCTTGTCTCAACCGAGATGACTTCTGGACTCATTTTCTCAATCTATCCCTTGTCAATTCAGACAATCTCATTCTAGGAGGGGATTTGAATTTTTCAATTGGTTACGGGGAATCCTGGGGTAGTAATGCCCAGTTAGATCCATTATCGGACACTATGTCCCATCTCTTGGAGCAACACCAATTGATCGATATTCCCATGAACAAGGTTTAGCCAACTTGGTGCAATAGAAGAACTGGAGATGCTACCTTGGCTAGGCGTTTGGATCGATTTCTCATCAAGGAACAACTGATTCAGGCTCTGACAAATTATCGACAGTGGTTGGGAGTGGGTGGAATCTCTGACCACTCTCCTATCTACCTAGAATTGTCTGGGCCCCTTCCGAAGTCCAGGGCTCCTTTTAAATTCAACTCCACCTAGTTGATGAACCTTGAATATACCAGATTGGTCACAGATTACTGGCATGCACATCCACCATCTTAGATGATATCCATATCTGAAGGCTTTTGTCAAAACCTACTCGAAATCAAGAGCTTATCAATTAAATGGCCTAAGGAAAAAATAGATCTGGATGATCAATCCCTCAGGATCATAGAAGACAAGTTGGCCAATCTTCTGGATGAGCAAGGTAGAGGATTCATATCTGATAAAGCTAAATCCCATCTCACTGACCTAGAGACTCAAAGATCCAAGATTCTTAAAGAGTGTGAGGAAAATTGGTGACTTAGGAGTCGAGCTATATGGTTAAAGGCCGAAGATGACAATACCAAATTCTTTCATAATTTTGCAAATGGGAGAAGGGCCAGCAACACTATTTGGAAAACTCCCATTGAAGATGGTCAATTTTCCTCCTCCTTTCATCATATGGCCCATCTAGGCAATACACACGTCCAACAATTGTTCAAGGCCCCCCCTGGTGCATCGATTGTAGAAATTGGTCAGATAGTTGGGCTTTCCCTCGTTATGCTGACCAAGAGGACTCTGATGACCTCATCAAACTTGTCACCATGGGCAAACTCGAGAGCACAATTAAATGGTTCAAAAAAGATAAGATCCCAGACCCAGATGGGTGGACAATTGAATTCTATATTTCTTTCTTCGAAACCATTGGATAGGATCTCTTCAATGTTGTGTAGGAATGTAGACTTATTGGTCATTTGTACGAGGTTATCAACCCCACTTTTATATCTCTTATCCCCAAAGTGGACTCTCCCATTTCTTTCAATGATTTTTGACCCATCTCCCTCTGCAACTGCCTTTACAAGATCATTACCAAGATTATCGCCTTAAGCTCATCCTATCAAAACATATCCTGCCTTAGAAATTTTATTTCTTGCTCGATTGACAAATCCATGAAGTTGTGGGCACTACAGGGGCCCTCCATTCCATCAAGATGAAGTGGCTCAAAGGTGCCATTCTCAAAATTGATCTATCCAAGGCCTTTGATTGGGTCAGGTAGCCATACATTAGAATGCTCCTTACTCATTTGGGCTTTCCCTTCTCCTTCATAACTTGGATCATGCGTTGTATCACAACAGCTTCATTCAGTGTTCTCATCAATGGCTTTGCTTCCTACTTCTTTCATGTAGAGAGTGCGCTTAAGAAAGGTTTTCCATTATCCCCTCTCCTATTTCTTCTGGTTATGGAAGGACTCACCAGACTTATTCATTATGCGAGAATGGAGGAGCATATACTTGGTCTAAAGATCACTGAACATTGTACTATTACCCACCTCCATTTTGTGGATGATGTGATTATTTTTTTTAATGGTAGTATTCAAGATTCCTCTGTTTTCCATTATATTATGATGCTCTTTTCAATTACTATAGGTATGGAATCTAATAGGATGAAATCCACTATTACCTTCTTAGCCTGCTCTCCATACAAAATGCAGATAGCCACACAGAATTTTCCATTTCAAATATTACAATTGGAGGCAGGACTCAAATACCTTGGCTTCCGGATTACACCTCATTGTTACAAAATAGCATATTGGACATGGCTGGTGGCCAAGGTCGAAAAGAGCCTTCTCAATTAGAACCATAGGTTCCTATATAGAGTAGGGCGACTAGTTCTCATCAAATCAGTTTTTGAGGCAACTTCGGTGTATTGGATATCTTTAGCTTGGATTCCAAAAGGTATTCTCTCTCGGATTCAAAAATTATGTTGCATATTCCTTTGGAATGGTCACAAGGAAGGGAGACCCTTTGCTTGGGTGGGCTGGGCCAAATTGTACTCCCAAAAAAGTGGGGTGGATGGGGATTAAAAGACCTACCATCATTTTCTCATGCTCTAGCTACTAAGATGGGTTGGGTAATCCCTACCTCTCATAGTCTATGGACAAAGATGATGCATTACAAATATATTTGGCCCTTACAGATCATGGATCAGATTCGGCTCCCTACTTGGCACAAATTGGGTATTTCTTCAATCTAGCAAGTTTTCCTTCATGCTCTACCCACCATCAGGAATGGCCTTGTATGGTGCATTAGAGATGGACAATCAGTGTGGATTGGCATAGATTCGTGGATAGGATGTGGTAATATGCACCAGCTTCCACCCGACCTCATTCATTTCCTCAGGGAAAATGACATTCACAGGCTCGCAAACATTGTTGATATGGAGAATACTACTATAATCACTCAATCATGGAAATCAACAAAGTTGTTAGGCATCCCTAATCAATGGCACCAATCATGTGCTGGTTATATAAATGCTCTTATAGAATCACATGTGCGCATCAAGGAGGGTGTTGATGAACTCATCTGGGCACATGTTGCTCATGGTATATCTACACCTAAAGAAGGATATCCCATCATCCATGCCATCCACACTCCACCTGTGATCATCGATTGGTGGCAGACTATATGGAAGCTCAAATCCCCTCCTTGTACTAGGCTACTAATGTGGAACATATTAAGGAACAAAACACCCACTGGGAGAAACCTGAAGCATAGGTCTTTTCACGACCCTTCCTACTGTGTTTTATGTAAACAGACTGAGGAAAAAATGACCATCTTTTTATTCACTGCCCCACGGTGATTGATATATGGTCACAAGTTCTCACTTCCCTCTCCATTATTATTTGATGGATAGGCAATTCTACTATGGAAGCATGGAAACACTAGAGGGTGGGGACTTCGAACTCAAAACACCATTGTTTACCCTTGATCATTTGCTGGACCATATGGCTGAATCAGAATGGAATTATTTTCAGGGACAGAGCTATATGCTGGCTTGTATCCATTGCCCATATCCTAAATTCTTTTCATGAAATACCATATGAAGGCAACACTCCTACTTTCCAGGCAATGACCAAAGAAGCTATAAATCACAATATGTCATGGCCTTTTTTTATGTTGTTGCATAGAAACACGGATGTGGGGGGGGTATCCTAGTACACCAATCTGAAAACCATATTTTTCGCATACAAATGGGTCTAGGGACTGGCACTAATAATTTTGTTGAACTTATCACACTTTTTCACCTTATCCATTTTGCACTTGCTCATAAATGCAGAAAACTACAGATTTTTGGGGATTCAAAAATCATAATTAACAGGTTCAACAATGAATCTACATGTCATATGCATACTCTCAAAAATATATTGGATGAATTCAGTTTATTTAAATCCCAATTTGAATATATTTCTTGTCAACATGTTGGTCATGGTATATATACACCTAAAGAATGATATCCCATCATCCACACTCCACAAGTGATCATCGATTGGTGGCGAACTATATGGAAGCTCCAAGCCCCTCCTCACACTAGGCTACTAATGTGGAACATATTAAGGAACAAAAAACCCACTAGGAGAAACCTGAAGCATAGGTCTTTTCACAACCCTTCCTAGTGTGTTTTATGTAAACAGAGTGAGGAAAAAAATGACCATCTTTTTATTCACTGCCCCACGATGATTGATATATGGTTAGAGGTTCTCACTTCCCTCTCCATTACTATTCGATGGATAGGAAATTCTACTGTGGAAGCATGGAATCACTAGAGGGCTGGGACTTCAAACTCAAAACACCATTGTTTACCCTTGTTCATTTACTGGACCATATGGCTGAATCAGAATGGAATTATTTTCATGGACAGAGCTATCTGCTGACCTGTATCCATTTCCCATATCCTAACTGCTTTTCATGAGATACCATATGAAGGCAACACTCCTACTGTTTGGGTAGTGACCAAAGAAGTTATAAATCACAATATGTCATGGGCTTTTTATGATGGTGTTGCACAAGAACATGGATGCGGGTGGGTATCCTATTACACCAATTTGAAAACCATATTTTTCGCATACAAATGGGTCTAGGGACTAGCACTAATAATTTTGCTGAACATATAACACGTTGTCACCTTATCCATTTTTCACTTGCTCATGAATTTAGACAACTACAGATTTTTGGGGATTCAAAAATCATAATTAACAGGTTCAACAATGCATCTACATGTCATATGCATACTCTCATAAATATATTGGATGAATTCATGTTATTTAAATCCCAATTTGAATATATTTCTTGTCAACATATTTACAGGGAGCGTAAGCAGGCTGTCGGCCAACTTTCCAAGGCGGCAACGGTCCAGCCTAGGGGAATATGGCACATAAAGGAATAGCAGGGTGACGAACACTTCCAGTACTATCATCGGTCGTACATAGATCAGATCTACCTAGGGGCCAATAGGCCCTAATTTTAGTAGTACTTTTGCTTTTTCCTCATAGTATATGACATATACATACCTGTATTTAACTTTCATCTGAACAGTTACAGTACACCCTACATGGGTAATTTTGTAAGAACTATTTTTTTGATGGCTACGACCCAACATATGGCATATACCGCACAGGCATCTACAACATGTAATTTTATTTATCTAATATAAAATTGTGATTTTTCCCCAAGGAAAAATGAGAGAAGCTCCAAAATAGAATAGCATTAACCCAAACATCAAAATGCATTAAATATTCTCCAATTTGTCCTCCAATAGCTATAGCAAAATTCCAGATAAAAACAAAACAAAACAAAAACAAACAAACAAACAAACAAATAAAACAAAACAAAAACAAAAACAAAAACAAAAACAAAACACAAAAAAACAAAAAACAAAAACAAAACAAAAAACAAAAAAAACCAAAAAAACAAAAAAACAAAAAACAAAAAAACAAAAAGCAAAAAAACAAAAAAACAAAAACAAAAAAACAAAAAACAAAAGACAAAACAAAAAACAAAAAAAACAATGATCCAAATCCAAGTGATGATGAGTTTACAAATGAGATCTCACTTGTATTTATATGAGCCTCTAATAGTTCAATGGGTCTAATTAGCCTAACAAACCCCTAAAAGTGTCTCTAATGTGCAAAATAACACCCTAAATGGTGACAAGCCCACCAAATATCTCCATAACATGAAAAATAAGCCTCTCAAGGGGGCCGAAATGATAATACAATAACTAGGAGGGTCGTTGGAAGGCCTATTGAAGTCCAACATGTGCCAAAATGGATGGAAGGGCTCCAAAAATAGTGATGAATGGGGTGGCCCCTTGATCTCCAAGAAAATGACCTTTGGTACTCCCAAGTGGTTGTGGGGGCAAAAAAACATCGTCATTGGTCTCCAAATGGATCGAACAAGCATGTATCCCATCTGTAAGGGCCAAAAGAATGATGCAAGCCCTCCCATTATCTCTCAAGACGATACACATTCTCATTTGGGCCCCAAATCAGTTGCCAAGGGTGTGGTGCAAGAGTGGATTCGGTTGCGCAAGGTGGTCCAAGTGCATCATCATCGTCCAATAAGTGGCACACAAGCAAGCCATGAGTGAAATTGAAGGATCCCATGGAGTGGCAATCTTCTCTCTACTATGGTGGAGACTCATAGCTCTCAACGCTCGCCCTACAAATGCTAATATGATCCTCTAGAGTGCTTGGACCTCGTATAGGGAGACCAAACCCTAGACGAACACCCACCTGCAACCATGTATAAGATATAATGCATCCCCTCACCTTCCAATACATCCAAACATTAGTTAAATTGAGTAAATGAGCTTACAAATCATGGAACCAAGTGGACACTTCATAGTGGCATGCCCTTCCATAATGTGCTTAATAATGTACAAGTGTCTCGAAGTTCTAGAATAATGTTAATCAAGGACCCTGTTAGGTGGTTTCAGCCTCTAAGGGGGTGACATGTCCATGGTACATCCATCAAAATGCAGGCGGTATGTGAAACAATGATGGAATGGAGTGGGGCAATAGGGGAAGGTTCCAAGCCACATGCCACAATATAAGGGTAGCTAAAATAATGGAAGCCTACACTTGGGGATATGAATGTATGAGGGAGAAATCATGGTACATGAGTTACCCTGACCATTTCTTTTCCACTTTTCTTCATATGCCTTTTTCCTTTTGTAAATTTTTATTTTATAACTACTCGGGGCTCCATGGGATGAGAGCATGATGTGTAAGATATAACAGTGAATACCCCCTTAAGGTGGGGCATCTCATCGCCCACCAAGGGTTAGGACAATAATGGGTTACTTAATGACGTAAGGGGTCAATATGAGGGGCCCTAGGAACCAGGGTGATGGCCATGATGATAGGAGTAGAGCTCATGTTTGGCTTTTTCCAACGTGATAAATTTGTATGTTCCAGACATGTTTTTCATTTTATGGTACATGATGAGCCTCGATATTGCAACAAGAATGTTGCAACTCCCAAGGCTACTGACTTAAATTATTAACTCGAGGTTCATACAAACTTAAGAGGTGTCAGCACTATATGTGCAACATACAATGTGTCCTTCTTTCATTGATCTCACGCAATGAAGTGAATATCATGTAATCAAACCTAAACTAAGTGGAAAAATGGAAACGATGCTTAATTTGCAGGAAATGGAAATGATGCTTACCCTAGTTGCATAAATACAAATATTAGGCTATTTGGATAAATGTAAATTCTATACTATTTGCAAGAATGTAAACACTAGTCTAATTGTAGAATGTAAAGATTTGCTTTGAAAAGAAACTAATCCTAAGGGCATGAATTCAAAGAAATAGGTCTAATCTACTTTTCATGGGAAAATCACCCTCTTAATCATCATATTTAAAGGGACTTGGCTAGAGTCACAGAACTCATATGCATTTCATAAGGAAATCATCATTATCGTCCAATTTAGAAATTTGTCACCTAATCCTAATTGAAGAATTATATTTGCGATGAGAAAAGAGGTAGGTTCAAAGTGGTCTTGGATGGATTCAGAGCCTATGAGTCATTATTCAAGCCTAAGAGATAAAACACAAGCTTTTGGATCAAACCTGGTCAATTTTACATGATGCTACAACACTGCTACATGGTTGCTACTTCTCGAGATAACTTGTTGGATGCCCAAGAAAATAAAATGCAAATGATGTGGGACAATTTTTTTTATGAATTAGGATGTCCTAGGACTCCATTCCAAGTGGAATCACTCAAAAATACCCATGTTAACATGTGCTAAAAAATAGCAAAACATTATTACTCTAAAAACCAGAAACTCAAGAATTAGTGAGCTCGTTAACCTGCCAAATGTCTAACCTAATCAAGTGCAAATGCTACAAGGTAAATTTTTTTATTAACTTGAATTTTTTAGGACTTAATCCAAGTTAAATCAACTCAAAATAGGCTTGTTAACATATGCTAAAAAATGGCAGAAAGTTACTATTATTTTGCTACAAGAGACTTTCAAAAAAATTAGATTTGTGAACTAGTAAACCAATCCAGGTAGCTCAATGATGAATATGACTTTTCAAAGTTGTTCTAAGGATGCATCACGATTGTGAATCTATAAATAACCTACAAAAAACTCACTTCAATCATTTAACCAATATAACCTACAACAAAAGAAGCATGAATAATAAATGCAGAAATAAGAGATGCAAGAAAAATTGGCATTCAAAGAAAATAAAGAGATTGTACAAGAGGTCTATGAGGCTCTTGGGATGAATAAGCCCAAGGATACCCAGAGACCTATGAATAAAACCAAGCTTTAGAAGCTAAAAATGGCACCAAACTTCATTATTTGAATCAATCCAAGTACATCTCTATTAGAAATGAAAATGAAGTTGTTAAATAAAAAATTTTATCCACAAGAAGACTAAGAAACACATGCCTCTAGAGGAAAAATCAAATTGGTACTTATCCAAAGTGATGAGGAATCATTCTCCTTGAAAGGAGGCAACTCTCCCCTCCAAAATCCTTTAAAAAATTGGATCTAGTTCCCAACACTAGGAATTTGCTTTAAATGACAGGGAGCACATTCCTAGATTTTCTCAATCATTTGAGCTCTAGAATCTGTTCAATAATTTCACCATATCCTATTCATTTATTCTCCAATATTGGTATATCCAATAGCAGGAAGAAAGTCCTAGATTATTTCATCCTCCAAGTCTTCATAATTTGCCTAATACACTCACAATATTCTACAAAAATAAATGATATTAGGCACATAATATGCAGTTATCTCTAAACCTTTTGAATGAACATATTAAAGTCAAAAAGATGTCATCCAATGCAAAAAGAGAGGTTTAATGTGTTGAAGGATGGTCAAGTCGGCCTTAATTTATGTCTAATTTAGAGGCCCATCATACCCACCTACTGAAAGAGTTTCTCATCCTTTCAACAACTTAGTGATCTAATTGTGCCTCATTCATGGCCCTGGTGACCTCCCTGATCTATCATGTAGTTGTCCACCACTTTCTTGTAGCAATATTTCGTCTTCCTATAGCAGATTTTTGCCCTCCTATAACATCTATGTTTGCTCTTGTAGTAGCATTATTTTCTCCTACAGCAGGGCAATTTGTGCCTTGAGCTGCTTGGTTGTGACTGCTCTTGTGGTGGTCCTTCTCATGGGTGTCAAAAGTTGCTTCCCCTTTGTTTTAAGGGAAGTGACCTTCTCAGTTTTCCTTTCACCCTATCCTAAATCATTCCCTGGTGGCTAGTTTATTGATGAATGGTAATTGGGACTTTTGAGGGAGGTTAAGGCTTCCCTTGTTTGATCCTTGTGTTTTTTCTCTTCTTGAAGTACAATGGGCCCTACTTGGGGTGCTTTCTCTTGGATTTGGCAGGTTTTTTAAGTGTGGCCAAGGTGGAAACCACCTCTTGTTTTGTGTTCCTTAGTGAGAGGCTCAGTTCTTCTAATTTCTAGGCTTAGAAGATTCCCCATGGGTTTCCTCTTTTGCCTTCTTCTTCCCTTTTTATTCTTGCCTTCCTTCTCCCTCTCTTTCTTTAATCCCCTTTGTCTCTTATTTTTTCTCCTCCTCTTCTACCTCTTCTTCTTTTTTTAACTTCTTCCTCTTCAACTTCTCCTTCATGGCTACAATATTTAATGTCCTATATTCCTTTCCCCATCAAAATCCTAAGGGTATGGTGGTTACTCTGTTGATGAGATCTACGTTTAGATGGATGGCAAGTCCCGTAAAAACAGTTTTGGCATTGTCTTCTCCCTGAGAATGGATGTCCATGGAAAATTCATGGGTTACCTCATCATCATGTCCCTTTAATTTCTCAAAGAACCCCTTCCACTGATGGTTTAGGAAAATGTCTCTAACAGGTGGATGTTGATGAATTCTAGTGGTGTATGTGGGTTCCCTTTGGACGAAATCTTCCCCCGTGACTCCTATTGTTGTCTTCTTGAGTTATTTCAACAAAAAAAATTGAAAGGTTTTGTCTTGAGCAGTTTAGGGTATGAAGGTAGGCTAAGGGGATTAATGTTTATTTTAATCAAAGAGAGAGAATTAACACCCCCCCCCCCCCCCAATAGCTCCAAGAAAACTAGCTTTGACATCAATTTGCCTCTCTCGTGTAAGAAAACAGTTTTTTCAAGGAAATTCAAGTCTATAGGGGTTTGCTACAAGATGCATGTAGAAGGCAGAATTTTACTCAACAATTGTATGAAAACTGGGAAGAGAATATTCCACTTACCCCTCTTTGGATGGTATCCTTATGTTTGTGGGGGTTAGGAGGAAAGTTCTATAGGTTTTAGACCCTTCTCCACCTTTTGGCCCGATCCTATAACACCTCCTCTGCAATCCTGTAGCACTTCTGGTACTCCTGTAGCAACTATGCCCAATCTTGTAGCACCCACAAACCAACTTTGTAGCATCTTTGTAGTAGCCTATGAGATCCTTGGTGTAGCTTGATAGACCTTCAACAATGGTAGTGGGCCCCCTTAGCTTTAAAATACATTTTTTAATGTGAAATGAGGCTCGGGCCTAACTTATGCTATTGGTGGTTGGGTGGTTGGATCAATGCACTATATGAGTTGGCCCCCACCTACCACCTTCATAAACCAACCATAGGAACATTGGCCCACCCCTCGTAGTCATCACCTTTTTATTTTGTCTTTTTCACACGTGTGATGGGAAAAGAAGACAACTCCAATTAACTGTTGATGGTGGCTGAGATTATTGAACCATCCTTAACTTATAAAATCTCATCTCTCATGCATCGTTAACAAATTTTTAACCATAATATGCTCAAGAGGAGAGGTGAATAATAGTGCATACATGTGCCTACCTAATGTCAAGCTATTGTAGATGCATGCACGTTGCCTCCTGAACCAATGATTGATATGTTGGCCTCTTTGAGGTGTCATCTTCCCATGCTTGTTTCTTTATGTATTGGCTTTGTTTTGAAATTATTTTATTTTATTTTTTTGACATGTGCTTGATTGATAGAGGCTTGTCAACACATGTTTTGTTGATGATGGATCAAGTGTTGTTGTGGTCCTCAAGAGTTCTGTGGCTTCCCAAGATCACAAAGATGGTCCTTCAATGATTCAGGATGGCTAAGTCTTCACTTTGGTGTTGTCAAATGTCTCCAACTGTGGTTCTATAGTGTTGGTGCAGGCTACTACAGGATTGGATTCTTTCTTGTAGCAGTCACACAAACCCCTCGAGGATCACAATAATATTCATGCAATGCATTCAAAATATCTGATAATTCATGGTAAGCTCATGGGTTGGGACTAGAAGTTTTAGTGGTGGTGAAAATTGTGGAAGAAGGGGTGAAAATGGTATTTTTTCATGAACATAGATGAATTTTCGAATGGAAAAGTGACTAAATGGTGTGGAGGATGGATGATGGAGGTGTGGTAGACTTAATATTTTATTCCCCAAAGGAAACATAAGATATGACCCCTCTATCTATGCCTATCACAATCCTATAGAAATTCTAGTCAATCTTGTAACACTTTGTGTAAAACCTGTAGCACTTTGTGTCAAACCAGTAGCACTTTGTGTCAATCCTATGTTGGAAATACTGGGGGGGGGGTTGAATCAATATTCCTTAGCAATTAGAACTTATAAATATTTTCATAGCATTACTTAATCTTCAATTATATTAACATTTATGCATTAATAACAGTAAATAAAGGAACACAATAGACACAAGAATTTTAGGTGGAAAACCCCCTCCGGGTCAAAAACCACTGAACACTTTCCTAATAAATTCTTTAATCTTCAGCCCCAACTAAAATGAAAGCAACAACTTCCAAGAATTCTAGAAAAACATTCTTCTCCATCTCCCACTGGAAGGACACCCCAACACTCTGGTTTCCTTAGTAGTCAACTGAATGGATGCCCCAACATCCTAGACCAACCTACCACCCTGAAGTGTTCAGAAGCTCTAACCTGTAAGCGACTTCATGTACCATCCTAGCACCTCCCTGCCACCCTATAATGACTAAAATGAGACAAGAGTGTGGACTCTTGTACCACGGACAATGATCCACGATACAATATGATTTTGACTGAGCACCCAATCACACTTTGACCTACAACCCAACCATGACATCATCCCAACAAAGACTCTTATACCTCCCAATAATGCCTTTTCGGCTCTAGGAAGATTAACTCTTTTACAATAATAAATCTTCCAATGATAACACTTTTACAAATGACTTTTTTACAACTTTACAATGATGACTCTTGGCCTCGACACTTCTTCACAATATACGGATGGTTGTCATGTTTTCAAAGGATATCCTGCTACAATGCTTCCTTTGATTTGATACTTCTGCTCTTGAATTAATTTTTGAAGTTTCACTTGAATCTTCTTCTACCTGCATGAAAATTTTTCCTGTCGAAACCAATCCCAAAACAAACAAACAAAAAATACCCTTCGACTTACCTTTGCCTGCAAAACACATGTAATTGCATAATAATTAATAAATACAAATTAAAATTACAATGTGTAACTAAAGTGTCCTTATCACTTTTGTTTTTGACTTGTTGTAGCATTAGACAAAGACTGCCACTCTTGATATAGGAGTGGACTCTATGCAAGACTATATCCAAAATTGACCTAAAGATATATAAAATAAAAACTGATGATAGACCCTAAACTTATGATGGACCAAGTTCTAAGTACAACAACAGAGACCATTTTATCAACTATGACAAGACAAGTAACATGAAATTACAACATCATATAGATTTAGAAAACTTGGTGTAGCATCAAGAATATGTAGCATAAAATGTGTAGTATCAAGAATAGGACATCCGAAAAACTAATTGTGACATATAGAGACATAGAGATATAACCGAGACATTGTATATACTTATGTTTTCCTACAAAAACATATGTCAGAGATGATACTCAAAATTCAAATGTAAACATTAATCATACATACCTTGTTGTAGGAGACTTACCCTTGATTGTTGATGTGTGGTCCTTACTACAGTGATCCTTGAATGCATGCTTTCTCTTGCCTTCTAGGAGATCGATATTGAATTTGTTGTATCTATGTAATTTCGGATCTCCGAGGTCTGAAATTTTCTCCTATGATATCCCTTTGAGTCCTCTTTCCAACCTCATAGGTCTGATCAAGATTGGATTCTTCAAGAAAGAGTTATTCCCAATCTCCCATGATGACCTGATTATAGACTGGTTCAGTAGAGCAAACTTGTACGAAGTGCCACGTGTTATTGTTGCAACCTTTGGCCCTAAAAAATCTACTCAACAAACTAAATTCCATCCTCTTTCTGTGACTATTTACGAAATTTGAATCCAATGCTTAGAGAGAAAGTTGTGATGATTTTCCCAACATCACCTGTTTGACATGGAATTCGAGAGCCTGCAAAAACCCTAACTTCCTCATATCATATCTCCGAAAATATAGTGAACCAAGATCCGAAATTTGTTCACGCGGTTCATCAAAATTTCGTCTCAAATAGGTTTAATTTAAGCTTTTGAAGCTTTGTAGAAAAATATTTATAGCAAAAATTCCACAATGACCTATTTGAAGCTACAAAATCCCACCAGAGGAGGATATGAGGGTCATTCTTTATATGAATGTCTTGAGTTGAGAGGGTCCTAAACAAGTGAACATTGGAGGGATTTTAGGAGAAAAAAAATATTATTAGTTATTGAATATTTAATGAACACAACCAATTATGAGTGCCATGCCACAACCCCATAAGATTTTAGCCCACTAACTGGGGTTACTAACTTCAAACCTGAATATCTCTCAAACTGTGAAGAATTACTTGGCTATCAACAGAAACATCTCGATGAGTATAATCCATCTAGAAGATCCTTGACTCAGAATAGAGTAATTTTTCAAGTCAAAATTCCCATGCAAGATCGGGGTAGCCCCTGGTGCTGCTTGGGTTGAC
Organism: Pinus taeda; assembly: GCA_000404065.3. Lineage (NCBI taxonomy): Eukaryota > Viridiplantae > Streptophyta > Pinopsida > Pinales > Pinaceae > Pinus > Pinus taeda. Next base: position 16,717 of record APFE030505121.1, read on the forward strand.
ATCAATGACAACCACTGATCAACATCCTATAGCAGATATTGTTTGGCTAATATCTCTCAAACGGTATATTGGATTGATATGAATTTTTTTGAGCATGTTTCCATCATCATTATGAATGTCCCCATAAAAAATCTTGGCCAACAGATGCACAAATGTCGAGAAAAATGGAAAATGGTTATAGTTGATGGAGGCCAATTTATCGAAAAATATGAACTGTAATTTGTGGAAAAAAATTTAGCATGTTACCATCATCCTTATGCATCTCCCCATGAAACAAATCTAAAAAAATATGCAAATATTTTGATATATGGTCAAAACAATTTATGCCATGTGCATTTTGACAATCTTGTAGCAAAACTGAACTTTCTTGTAGCAACTTAGGACAACGAGAAAAAATAATGGGAATGACTTGGGAATGATTGGTGAAGGTTTTGGATAGTTAGGAAATGGATGAGAGTGATGTGGGAAAGCTTCCTGGTTCCTTTGAAGATGCATTCATTGGACTTGGAGCCAAATATGCAAGCTAGCATGTTTACTCTATTTTGATGATTTGCTTGCACATTCACCATGGTAAGGACATTTTCTATGTGTATTTTTCTTTTTCTCTTCTTTTTTTTATTTTTTCTCTTTTTTCCCTAGGCCGACTAGATGCCGCTTATGAGGTTTTCGCCTTGTATCTTATTTCTTTTTCTCTTTTTTCTCTTTTTTCCAACCCATTGACCACCTCATAGAGGTTCGCAATCAATGAGACAATATTTAGCACCTCAAAGGAGGTTTTCGCCTAAGATTTTTTTTCTTTTTTTCCCTTTTTCCTTTATTATTTATTTTTTCCTATCCTACTCTACTTGAAAAACGAAAAAGAAAAAATCTCTTTCAAGGACAAGAATACTTCCAATGGATCCATGTGCATATCAAGATGACAGATGGAATCGTGTGTAGGCTCAAAATATATGCTTTGAAATGTACCTAAATATGAGAGACCAATTTCTCTAACTGAGATGAGATCAAGAATTGTTGAAGAAGAATGTGTTGTTGCAACATAATGATTGCCTTGAACCAGATTTCAATATAGTTGTGATGCCCTTGGTGTTGAGAATTCAGTAGGGCAATGAATATGTTAATTCTCCTTAACTTGATAATTGTTTGTGTTACCTTTTTCCTTATTATTATAGTGTGAGATACATCAAACAACTACAAAAACAATAAGAATAGTGACACGGTATATAGGCTACAAGCGAGGCCAAAACCCCTCCTCTTCGTATGGCATTCTCTTCCCTTTGCTTGCCTTTCCTTGTGACTTAGGGCTATTGAGACACCCTAAGTGACCTTCTCTTGACTTTATTTTTCTCTTTCCTCCAAGATCGAACCAAAGACAACTCCAGTGGAGAAACCTTAGCTTCGACTTTCATGTGGGAGAGAGAGAGAAATAGCCCAAGAACTTAGACTTCCTCCGACTTCTTCTTCATTCTTCTTCTTCAACCTTTTTTAGTCCTCTTTTTTGCATAAAATAAGTTTGAGTGAGTGTGTCTAATGGTCGACGAGTTCCTCTCTATATATAGGTTTCTTCAAGGGTAGACATGGCTCTTCATATAGGCTGACTTGACAACTTCTAGGTTGACTTGATATTGGAGGTATTTTGACACTTTAAAGATAAACAATTTTTTCTTTACAAGATACAATGTGCCCATAGGGTCTTCAATATATGACAATGACTCTTAAACCTAGTACAAACCCTAGAAGCACTTAAAGTGTGCTTGACCTATAAAATAAAAGAACCTAAGCATGAAACATGTGCTCCAATAATAACAATTTATTTTCAATTTATAATTTACAAGAAGATATTTCATGCTTATGAAGACCAAACCTAGTTATACATTTTTCAACACTCCCTCTTAAATAGGGAGGTATTCATAAGAGTAACGTGGTCATTCTCATCTCATAAAAAGAGTCAGATTGGTAACCCATCTATCTAGGATCGTATTTATCCAACATTGTAACATAGAAAGGCCTTGAATAACAACTAGATCTCTCCACAAGAACATACCATATTGTTGGAAAGACCAATGACTTATAGACACCATAATCATTTTCTCTCAAGGTACATACTCCACCCGAGTATGACCTTCACTGGACTATTCTTACCTTGGGTAGCTAATCCTCAAAGAATATCAGTCCATGACTACTCCTATTTTAAATTCTCTACCTCATTATCAAATAGTATCGAATGTCAGATGGTTACCCTATCCTCCATTCTTTCTTCTCAAGTGAAGACAAGAACGTAGTGTCTATCTCTCCCTCTCAATTAGGGATGATACATCAACCAAACCAAGCTTGTCTATCAAGTATACAAGCTTCTTGTTGGGAAGTGAATTTGTTAGTATGTTAGCTATATGTTCATCAATGGATATATATTGTAGTTTCAACACAGCTTTTTGCACTAGCTCTTGTATGTAGTGATACTTGTTGTTTATATGTTTTGTCTTTCCATGAAACACTGGAACCTCAGACAAATGTATGCAATTGGTGATATCAAAAAGTATCATTGTAGGGTTCATCTGTTAGGGTCCAACCCTAAGCCCCTTATTTATGTAATAGGATTGAATCATAGTTATAGTTAAGTAAAGAGTCAATAAAGCCCATATTAATAATTGTAAGTGGTTAACCCGCATTTAATGCAGGAACCACAATTAGTTGCAAATGGCCATGGTATTAGATAGATGGTATTAAAAATAACCATGGTATTTCCCCATGGTATTGCATGTATGAATCCTATATAAAGGATAGATACTCCCCTCGAGGAGCATCGTGTCTTATTTTGTAATTGATCTCATCTCTATTGGAGGTTGCCCCCTCGAAGAGACAAGTGAACATTGCTTTCTAAATAATAAAATACTTGTTGTTATTTCTCATTGTTCTATGTTTTGGGCATATTTCTTCGCATATTTTGTATTATGGTATTGTCTTGCAGGTTAAGAGCATAACAAGTGGGATCAGAGTGCTTTCCAGGGTCGGTGGGATCTCCAATTTTTAGCAAAAAAAAAATTGGCTAGAGACGTGTTCCGGCGTCTTTAAACCACGGGATCTGTAGTGGCCAATCTAGGGTGCTAGATTAGACTAGATTTAATATCAACCAAGGTAGGTAAACTTAGAGGCACGTGTCTAAAGTCTATAGACATAAAAGGATCTCATCTACCTAACTAAGTGTCTACTGTGACACGCTACAGCACTCCTTTACAGGAGGTTGAAATATGTTTCCTCTCACACCTTAACACTCAGATCTCCTAATTTATCTAATTGTTCTAAAGAAACAGTGTATTGCTAGACTGAGTTTTCAACCCTGTTACAAGGATATTATCCACAAAAGCTCTTTCCAGATAACACACTAAGCATTTATGAAAATCAAAAGCACACTGAAATTTTAAATGCATGAAAACAGAGTTCACAGAGATGCTTTGAAATCTAATGATCGATCAAATCTTTTACAAGATATTGTTCAATGATCTAGCAATCAAATTCTCAAGCTATCACCATGAATATTATTTGCAAGAATTTCTAGTTAAATCGATAAACTCACGGACAAAGAAATAACATCAAACACTCTGCACACTATTCAAATTCGAAAACGCTATGGAAATGAAATTAACAGTATACCAATCTCCACGTAGGGCCTGTCCACGCTTCAATGGAACACTTAAGAAACTTCAAGTGATGAGAATGTTAATGCATAAGCACTGTAGGAATAAAACGGCGACTGTAATTAAGTTCTGGAGATCGAAATCACATGCAAGAGCAATGTTCTGGAACAATACACAAAGATAATAATTGTTCTTGAAACAATACAATACGTCATCTTTATCTGCTTGTCTCCTATCCTATATTCACTAAATTTCCCTCTAAATCGAATGTACATACAATATGCAGATGTTTCTGCTTTTACAAAAGAGTGATTTTTGTCCTTTCTAATCTAAACTGATTTCCAAAAGCAAAACGAAATCAGTTTGGGAAACTATGGTTTTTTGTTGCCTTTGTGACCAAAAAGGCTGGGTTTGACCAGCATTGACCATGTATCCAGGAGCGTTAGATTTGTTTTTGAATCAATCTTTCACGATGCATGTACATTCCAGATCATGTTCCTATCCTTTGTTTTGATTTTCCTACCATGCCACGTGTCACATCATAAACCATTTACAGGAAGTCATGACATCCTGTAATTTTTTGTTGAAATTTTCTAATTTTTAACATAAAAATTCACAAATTAAATTTAATGTAAATTAATAACTATAATGCTATTGATTAATCAATTTCGAGGGATATGAGGGTTTTATGGGAGAAAAAGATAGACAAATGATGGATTTCTATAACAAAAGGATGGCAATGAAATGGTACCAACATTTGCCCCAAGCTCAATGATTTAGCATGTCCTCATGCTAATCCTGATGTGCTCCCTTTATAATTTGTTCCTACCTGTGCCTCTACTGCTTGTAACAATGCATCTATATTCTTCTGAGCTTGGGCATCCTTCTGAATGTGGAGCTCATGTTTCAAATTCTTGTATTTCTCTTTGAGAGCTTTCTTTTGAGTATACCATTTGGTTGCCCCCTTGCAAATGTCGGTTTGTTCAGCCTTGAGTTCTTTAATTTGCTCCTTCAGCTTCTCATTTTTCTGCTGAGTCTTCTTGCTCTGAGCTCTCAACATTTCATTCTCCTTCTTGATGACCTTCTCTAGCATGTTGGCCTCCATCAATTCTTCTTTTAGCTTTTCAATTTGTTTTTCTAACCTCCTTTGTTTCTTGTTTGCGGGTGGTAACTCTTTCCCTTGCCTTTTGTTACTCTCAACTTCCATTTCGGCTTCCGATCCAGGCTGTGAATGAGCACTGCTCTCAATGTCCCTCGGTGCATGTGCATTTGACTCTGGTTGATCTTCTTGTGTTTGGGTCTTTTGTATTCTCCTTGATCTTCTTGTATATGTAGTGAAAACCTTGTCTTGCTCAATTTTCTGGGCAGCTTCTTGCCTCATCTTTCTCGTCCTTACACTACTTCTGTGTGGAGGGACATTGCTTGACTTGCGCACAGGGATTTCCTCATCAATGTCAAGCATAAATCCTGAGTGCTTTTATTGTTCCTGTTCATCTTCTCCATCTTTTATTTGATTAGAAACCAGAAATTCCTTCCATGTTTTTCCCCTCCTCCGCACTTCAAATTCAATTAGAATTTTAATTAACCCAAAATGATACAAGCTTTTATCCTCATTACCCTTTTTCTTTTGAATGGTTTTTGACATCTTAGTCAAACTCTGTAAGAGGAAATAGGGTAGACTAATGGTGCATTACCCTTTTAAGTGCAACAGGAGTTTGATGTGGTACAGATAGACTATGCTGTAACGACCCTCACACGTAACAAATTTCTGAATAATATACACCATTTCATCCCATGGGTGCATCAGCCAGGTTCTGGGGACACCCTTTTTCCAGTTAACAGAGGAAACCCTCGACCTAGACATGAATTGGGTCCATGATTTTTCCTTTAATTGCTTTGTTTTGAAATATTTTTCTCCTTCTAGGTTGATTCCCAAGGTTTGTGCTATGGTGTCCTCTGAAATCCTAAAAGATAAGTTACCTATCAATGCTTTCTCTCCATTAAATGTAAATGCAAACTGCTTAGTTACTTCTTCATTGTTCCCATTAAACTTCTCCAAGAATGGTAACCATCGCTTTTCCCTTAAAATTGTAATATAGTCATCATGATATTGGGAACTATCAAATGTATTAGGTTGTGCTCTATTGGTCATTTTGACAAAGAAACTCTTGTGCTAACCCTCTTCGTTTATGCTTAATAATTCAACAAGGGTCTCTTGATTTGTTACCTCTATTTTGCGCTCCACTCAACCGACCTGGTAGCACCCTCTGTTCTCGGGGTCTCCTTCTTCAATGGCTTAGGTAGCGACTGGATGAATGTCCTCGGATTATGGCGGAGGTAGAAACTCGTGGTGAGCCCAATTACTATGCTCTCCCTTTGTAGCACCTGCTGTTCTCGGCCTTCTTTAAAATCACAACGTTTGAATTACTAGTATGGTAACGCCCTTTTTACAAACTGAGAATGAAATGAAACTTAACAACCGACCTTACCCAATTTATTATAATGATAATGCAGAGCGCATTCATATTACAAAGACATAGGAGCTGTACTGGGTTCCATAGGTACAATCATGAGAACGCCGTAAGCATATATGGAGTGTTGGAGTGATGATAACAGATAGTTGTTTGCATGAGTCGACTTGGGTCAAACGATTGTTTTATAACTTGGCCGTTCAAAAACAATGAATGAAATCATTTAACACTTTGCTCTCCAATGATTCACCACCTGTCCATTGCTCATTGGTACTTGGTCGATTAGGAAAATGTTGGACCGATGATAAGGTTTGTTGGCTGATTCAAGAATGAGGAGTTAATAACAAGGTTTGAAGGGTGGTGTAGGAGAAGATTTCAAAATCGTAGGAGGAGTATGGTGGTAGGCTAGAGTGTGTTGGGAAATGATAGTAGTTAGGAATGTGACAAGGGTGATGGGTATAGGGGTGTTTTTGAAATTGATCATAAGCAATCATAGTCATCATATTTAACACTAAAATAATCCAAGAATTTTAAATGTTAAAAATAAAATTACAACAATACATTACACTGTGTTGGTTGATCAAGAGTTGAGTTGGCATGCATAGGTAGGACTGATCTTTATTTTCCAGATATGACTAATCTTCACTGTCCATAACAGGTGCCTTCTGAGATGAACTTGGATACAACAAGTCCCTCTGAGATCTGGAGAATGTTTTTGTAGCTTCTTTGAAATTTGAAAAAGAACTATGTGTGTGCAGCTTCCTTAATCTTTGGTATTGATGGAGCCTTGATGATAAGCAACCTTTGAAACTATGTTGAAACTTTGTTGAAGCTTTGCTGAAGTAGCTTGAGATAGCAATCTTTAACAGGTCCCTTTGATGTTTGTTGAACAGGTCCCTCTAATATTGGTGCTGGTAACATAGTCTTCTGAACAGGTCCCATTGCATATTGCTTGAACAGGTCCCTCTGATTAGAACAAAGACAAAAACAACTTCTTTATTGAAATACTGAAGTGTTGAAACAAACTCTTTAAGAATTTACAATGAGGAGATGAGATAAGGAAAACAAAAATGCTGATGCTTCTCCCCCACTAAAGCTTTGACTTGTCCTCAAGTCATTATTAAATCGATGAATCAAACAGTAAACAAATAGAACAAGGACTTCTTACCAGCCAAAAAAATTGGTTTTCAAGTAAGAATTCTGGGTTAGAGTGTGCCAGAGTCTGGTTTTCACAATAAAAACCATTATTAGTATATAAAATATATATTATATATATATATATATATATATATATTATATAAATACATATATATATATATATATCGAAATGAAATGAACTAAGGTAGAGACATCATAGCTGAAGGCTGCAATATCTCAACCTCCCTTTGCTGACATACAGTTTGAAGAAAATACTCCTTGGTGATGGGCCTATGATAGAGTTTCAACCTATGGCCATTGACAAGAAAGGGATGACCTTCTCCATCAATGTTAATAAGCTTGACTGACCCATTTTCATAAACTTTAACTATTTCATATGGGACCATCCATTGTGTGGTAAATTTGGCTTTATGATCTCTGAATTTAGAGTCAAAGAGTAAAGCACAGTCTCCTTCTTTGAACTGTTTCTTTTTGATATGTGCATCATGCCACTACTTCCTTTGTTTCTGCATTAGGAGTGTTGTCTCCTCTGCTTGCTGCCTCATTTCATCCAGCTGGTTCAACTTCTGAATTCTTTCTTGTTGTGCTTCATTAAGATCAATTTCTAAATCTGCAGCCATCTTATAAGTATGTAATTAAAACTCAATAGGAAGCATTACCTTTTTTCCATACACCAATTGATATGGTGTAAATCCTGTAGTATTCTTCCATGTGATTCTATAAGCCCAGAGTGCATCTTTGAGCTTCTCTTCTCAATTATTTTTTTTCATTGCTACGGTCTTAGTGATAATTCCTTCCAATGTTTTATTTGTGGATTCCACCTGGCCATTGGCCTGTGGATGGTAAGGTGTACTTCTTCTATGCTTGATTTGATATTTTTCTGTGACGTCCTTAACTAACTTTGAAGTAAACTGAGTACCTTGATTTGTCACTATCTCCCTTGGTACTCCATACCTTACAAAAAATTCTTCAAAAATGAAGTTTACTACTATTTGTTCAGTTGCCCGGACTAGTGCTTTGTGTTGAAAAGTGTGCAACAAGAAATGCTTGTTGAGAATGCAACAAGATGATGGAGCTTAGTGGAAAGGAGTCGCCTTCACTAAGTGGGCCCGCAGGCTATTTTTGGCGCAAGTCTATTTTTAGACTATGTCTATTTTTAGACATATGGATCATGTCTATGGATTGCAGGTCGCTGTTTATGGATGATTGATCAAGTTGGAAAAAATAGATGGACTTCTATTTTTAGACCACAGCGGAGTGACACCACAGCGGAGTGACTGCTCAGTCTAAATATAGAACAGTTAAATATTATTAGCTCATAATAATATTTAGACTATAAACTTTGTCTTATTCTCTTGGAGCACTTCAGGATGAGCTACGGATGTGGTAAATGCAGATCCCAGAAGGAAATACGTGGTTACCTTTGGGATGACTAATATTTGCATGCATGACTTCAGTTAGAACTCAAGTGAGTTGAGTTTAGTGGACTGGAGGTGCAGTTGATGGAGTTGTGTTCAGTTTAGCTTTGTTAAACTGGTTGTATTTAGTCTAACTGGCAAATAGACTAGAGATTAGTTGGGTGAATTAGTTATTAATTAATTCACAAGTTATTAACTCATAATACAACTAATGAATACATCAGTTAACTCAGTTGCATGTCAGTGCATGTTCAGTTCAACAGGGATAGGTGTTAGAGAATCAGATTGCTATCAGTTGTGACTATAGTTGTGCACCAGATCTTGCACAAATCAGGGGATTGAGTATGCCAATGAGTTTTCCCACGTATTTTCCCACATTTTAGCTTCTGCTCACGTCCACAAAGTGTGAGTGACTATTTTGCAGGTGAAAAACGAGTTTGGTGAGTCATTCTCATCAGTTCTTGAGCAGGTATTGAGCAGTGGAGGCAGGCAAGCAGTGGAAGAGATTTGGAGATCAGATCTGAGCTGTATTGTGTGTAACAGAGGTGGAAATACTTGTGAGAAGTATTATGCTGTGTAATGTGACATGACTCAATCATTAATATACAGATAGTTGGGGTTTTTAGCGAGATGCTTTCCCCGGGATACATACTGTGTTAATGTGTGAATGCTCTTGATGTTTTATTGTTATTGATGCTCCTATATTGATGATCAACGTAGAGGAGCTTATGTATTGTGTATGTTTTCCGCAATAGTACATGATCAGGATAATCTCCATTGAATATGTGTTAAATTATTCAAAATTTCTACATCGTATCAGAGATGTTGATCATCAGATCTACTATTCAGGAAGTGTTTACATTCTATTTCTCTAGGCAGAGCCTGTAATCGGGCCAGGTAGCCTCTGGATTCATCCTTCCTTTGGAAGGTGAAATATCCGGTCAAAGCCCATACAGTCAATCTCTGTACGAGAAATATTGTGTTCTCACGAATCTTAGATCCGAGGCGGTTGAGTTGGTTGCTGGTGGAATTCGAATTTGCAGCAGTGTTTTCTTGGTGACAACGCAGCAATGTCTTTCAACGGATTGCGATTGGAGTATGCTCTTGAGGGCAGCTCAAACTATATTGCATGGAAGGACAGGATGGAGGCAGTATTGGATGATAACGGGCTGAAGGAGTTCATAGATACGGATATCCCAAAGCCTACTGATGCTACTCAAGCTGATGCTTGGCAAAAGAGGATCGCAAAATGTCGAAGGATTCTGTTGGCGGGCGTGAAGGATCACATGTGTCCAGCCTCCATGGAAAGGATACTCCATATTTGACGTGGAAATCATTAACAGAATTATTCCAAAGCAAGAGCGATCAGAGGAAGCTGGCGCTCAAAGATAAACTCAGAAACATCAAATGCGAGAAGGGTGACAGTATTCCCAAGTATCTCACGAAGTTCACTCAGTGTCGAGATGAGCTGGGAAGTGTGGGGGTTACTGTCGATGATGAGGACTTGGTGGGCTTGGCTCTCCTTGGTCTTCCGAAGAGTTGGCATTCCTATCAGGACTCTGTCAATGGTCAGGAGAAGTTGCCAGGATGGGAAAGACTATGGTCAGATCTTGTGCAGGAGGAGATCAGGCGGAGTACCAGGGACGGATCTTCGTCAAAGGGAGCTGATGACGAGAATTGTGCTTTGGCTGCCAAAGCAAAGAAAGGGAAGAGCAAGAAAGCTTCTCAGTCTGGTGCGAAAGGCAAGAAGCAGGATATGTCCAAGGTGAAGTGTTTTCACTGTCACCAGCACGGACACTATGCCACAAATTGTCCGCAGAAGAAGAAGAACAAGCACGCTGCTGGATCTGCAGGGGGAGAGGCCTTAGCTTCTCAGTTTGAGCTTGATTTTTCATTGATCGCATGCTTGGTTTCAAGTGTGATGGGATCAGTGTGGTTCTTGGACAGTGGTGCGTCTTTTCACATGACGGGAGATAGAGATTTTTTCTCTGATCTAGAGGACAAAGATCTTGGAGTGCACATCGAGATGGGCGATGATGGTAGATACAGTGCGACCGGTATCGGTACCATTTCCTTTGAGAGGGAGTCTGGTAAACCCTTTGTATTGAAGGAAGTCATGCATGGTCCAGGATTGAAGAAGAATCTCATCTCAGTGGCGATGTTAGAAGACAAGGGGTATGATGTTGTTTTCAGCGAGGGAAAAGCCTTCCTGCGCAGCAAGACAACTGGTGAGACCCGGAAGATAGGGGTTCGAGTGAGGAACCTTTATCAGTTGCATGTAGATGGATGCGCAGCAATGGCAGGCAAGGTAGAAGGATTGGTGAGCCGGGATGATGGCGAGTTGTGGCATAGGAGATTGGGTCACCTTCACCATGGAGCCTTGAAGGTACTGCAGCAGATCACTACAGAGCTTCCTAAAGGCACACTTACGCAGTCAGATCAGTGCAAGGGGTGTACTTTGGGGAAGTTTGTGAAAGCCACCTTTCACGAGAAGGATAGTCGTGTCACGACGATCCTTGAGAGAATTCACACAGACGTGTGTGGACCTTTCTCAGTTGCTTCGACAGCAAAACACAAGTATTATGTGATTTTTGTTGATGATTTCTCTCGTAAGTGCTAGATCTTCTTCATGCAGAAGAAGAGCGAGACATATTCAAAGTTCTGTGAATTCAAAGCACTGATCGAGAAGGAGTCGGGGAAGAAGGTGAAGGCTCTTAGGAGCGATAATGGTGGTGAATACATCTCGGACGAGTTCAAGGATTTCTGCAAGGCATAAGGGATTCGTAGAGAGCTCATAGCTCCCCATAACCCACAGCAGAACGGGGTAGCTGAGCGGAAGAACAGAACGATTGTGGGTGCTGCACGGGCATTGTTGCATGATCAGGGCCTACCCCTTCACTTGTGGGCGGAAGCATGCAATACAACAGTTTATGTGCAGAACCGTTGTCCTCATAGGATACTTGGCATGAGTACACCTGAGGAGACTTATTCTGGTAAGAAGCCTGATCTTTCTAATTTGAGGATTTTTGGTGCTAACGTTTACATGCATGTGACGAAGGATGCCAGAAAGAAGTTGGAGCCGACTACAGAGGTTGGGATATTTGTGGGGTACACTGATACGCCCCACAACTATCGTGTGTATTTGCCAAACAGTAGTAAAACTATTGTGCGACGGGATATAAAATTTCAGGAGGAGAAAGCCATGAAGTGTTCGCTTGAGAGGGAGCTACACTTGCATGCGGATGAGGAGCTATTAGTTCCTAAGGATGAGCCACAGGACGAGGTTCATGGAGTGGAAGAGACCACTCATGCAGCGCCAACCATCAGAGAGCGAAAGCGCTTGACAGAAGCTGAGCGACTGGATCAAGATGCAGAGAAAGTTGTAGGACCACCTACAGCCCAACGCAGGTAGAGACAGTCACCTGATCGGTACACTGGATACATGGCTCTTATGAGCAAGTGTGTTGTGACTGAGCCATCCTCTTTCGAGGAAGCTGTGGAGGATCCCGCATGGGTAGACGCCATGGTGGAAGAGTATGATTCTATTGTCAAAAATAGTGCATGGGAGATTGTTCCTAGACAGGAAGGGAAATCAGTGGTGGGTTCGAGATGGATCTACAAAGTTAAGCAGGCAGCTGACGGAGTGTGGAGAAGTACAAGGCAAGATTTGTTGCCCGAGGCTTTTCACAGATTGAGGGGATCGATTATGAGGAGACCTTTGCACCTGTCGTAAGGTATTCTTCCATACGGACGATTCTTGCTCTCTCAGCGCAGATGGGATGGCACATTCATCAGATGGATGTGAAGACTGCGTTCCTCAACGGAGTCATTGAGGAGGAGGTGTACATTGAGCAACCCGAAGGCTTTGAAGTCTTCAGCAGCGATTCGCATGTGTGCAAGCTCAAGAGAGGCACATCGGGATATGGTTTGTGGTACAAACAGGAGGATGAGGTAAAGCTATGTGGCTTCACGGATGCAGATTGGGCAGGGAGCCCAACGGACAAAAAGAGCACATCAGGAGGGGTCTTCAGTATTGGATCGATAGCAGTTTCTTGGTACAGAAGGAAACAGAGATCCGTGGCACTCAGTTCAGCAGAGGCCGAGTATATGGCAGCAAGTTTGGCTGCATGCGAGGCTATATGGATGAGGAAGATCCTAGTTGGTTTGTTCGGTTCTCATTTGGATCCTACTGTGGTTTACTGTGTTAACCAGAGTTGCATTAAACTCTCGGCTAATCCTGTATTTCATGATAGATCTAAACATATTGACATCA
>APFE030505121.1:37048-53802 GCA_000404065.3 Pinus taeda
AAAAACACCTACGCTGCCTCAGAGAGGTTTTCACCCTAGATATCTGCCCTGGGCGCCTTAAGGATGTTTTTCACCCAGTGATATTCTTATCTTTTCATTTTTCTCGTCCTTGGGCAGCCTCATGAGGTTTTTAACCCAAAGATGGGACTCAGGCGCCTCATGCAGGTTTTCACCTGAATCCTCATTCTTTTTTCCTTTTTTCAATGACTTGATGGGGGAGTAGCTGGAACTTGCTCCACCATCATCACTGCCTTATTGATATTGTCAATGAACTCTTGTTTTGATGAAGGCCTCTTATACATTTTCAATCGGTGTCCATTAACTAGCAATGGAATGGCTTCTTCATCTATAGTTCTGATTTTCACTGAACCATTGTCATGGCATCTTTCCACCACATAAGGTCCGAGCCATCTTGTCCTTAGCTTGCCTTTGAATTCTTTATACCTAGAATCATATAACAATGCCTAGTCTCCCTCTTGAAATTACTTCTCCTTGATATGTTTGTCATTGCAGATCTTCCTCTGAAGCTAAACTATCTCTGTATGTAGGAGGGCCTGCATTATGAATTCATCCAAGCCATTCAATTGTAAGAATCTTTCTTTCTGTGCATGACTGAGATCCAAATCTAGTTGGGTTGCCATCCTCAAAGTGTTATATTCAAACTCAATGGACAGTAAAGCATTTTTCCCATAGACCAGCTCATAGGGTGTAAATCCAGTGGTGGTCTTCCATGTTGTAGTATAGGCCCAGGTGGTCATAACTAGTCTCTCTGCCCAATCCTTCCTGTTGCTGCTCACTACCTTGATTAAGATGTTCTCCAGTGCCATTTTTGTCACCTCCACTTCCCCATTAGCTTGTGGATGATAAGGAGTGGAGGTCATATACTTGATTTTGTGATGGTTGAGCAGTTCTTCAATCATGCTAGAGGTAAATTGGTTGCCTGGGTTTGTGACTAGCTTTCCAGGGTACCCAAATTTGTAGAATATATTCTCCCTTAGGAACTCAGCCACCTTCTATTTTGTTGTTGCCTTAATTGCCTTGGTTTCAACCCACTTAGTCAAATAATCAATGCACACAATGATGTGTTGTTTTTGCTTTAAAGGAGGGTTGACAGGGCCAATGAATTCCATGCCCCACTTGTCAAATAACTCGAAAGTCACTTGAGGCTGTAGGGGCATTTCATCTCTTGGAGTAGGCTTTCCCATCCTCTGGCACCGATCACACTGACTAATGTACTTTTTCACGTCCTGATGAAGAGTAGGCCAATAATAGCCTTGACATCCTTCTGACCTATCATGATGGGCATTATGGAGGTCACTTTGCACATATTATAAATGGGAACATCTTTGGTTTCTTAGAGAAGAAGGATCTTTACACATAGATTTTTCAATTCTCCTAGAAGTTCAGTTTCTTCTGGGGTAGGTTGGAGTGGTTGGGTTAATCTCTCAGGAAAGGGTGGATTTACTTTAAGGTTTCTTCCCTCTCTTTCTTCCTCAACCTCCCTATGTGGAGAGGGAGGTTGATTATCAGGGAGAATTCTCCCATATCTTTGGTTGATCTGCTGGATTTCTACAACATAAGTTGGGTATGATGTCTCTCCATTGTATGCTTGTTGAGCCTACCTATTGTTTGGGTTTGGATTTGGTTGGGCAGACATCTGAGGTTGCTTAGGTGGAGTAGAGTGTAGGAGTTGTGGTTGGGTAGGTGGTGGAGGCAATAGGGCTGGAACAATGTTAAACTGGGGCCTCCACCCTTGGGGTGGGGTATTCCACTGATGTTGTGGCTGGACATAAGATTGAAATGACTAGCTGACTGGCTGGGAATGATACTAAAATGCTTAGGACTAAGGAGGGGGTGTAAACCAGGAATGATGTGTAGGGGGGTCACCAAGAAGGTATAGTTGTGGTTTGGATGGCATTGTAATATGCATGGGATGACCCTTGTATACCCTGCTGGTATGGTCTAGGCCCAAGAGGTCTCCTTTGGTTGATGTAGCAAAGCTGCTCAGTGACCCCTTCAACTCCTTGATATACAACTTTGAGTCCAGGTAAAGAAGGGCACTTGTCTGTGGAGTGGTTTTATTCATAGACTGAGCAAATCTTAATACAATTCAATGGACATTCATTCCTAGGATGCCTCCTAGTACATCTACGACAAAAGATGGCCAAGGCTCTCTCTGCTTCCTATTGCTTCCTTTTGATGTTCATGGTGTCCAATTGCAAGGCAAGGGTTTGCAACATATCACTTTTGAAATCTTCCAACATATTTCCAATTTCACCCTTGATGGACATGTTGGAGGATGATGTATTGGCCATAGGTTGACTACCCCTACCCTTTTTCCTGATTGACTTAGAATGATTTCTAAAGATAGTCTTGATATCCTCATAGGGTAGTTGGTAGACATCTCCTCCTGCTATCATATGTAAGGTATCCAGAACATCCTTCCTTACTCCTTTAAGCAGGACCAGCTTTAGTGACTTAGGGTTAAGTGTGCACCTGGCCCTTTTGTAACGGAGCTGGAATCCTTTTCATAGTCTTCTAAGGATTCATCCTGGCCTATAGTCATCCTGAAAATCTCTTCTTTAATGTCCTTTGACCTACATTAGTCCTATATTTTTTGTTAAAAGTCTGTTGCATTTGAGCCCAAGTTGTGATGCTATCTCCAGGTAAACCCATGAACCAGCGCAATGCTGCATCCTTGAGGGTAGATGGAAATAGTTTTAACTTTTACTCATCATCTGTATAGTCATAGGTTCGACATATAACAACAAACTCAAATAGAAAAGTGTCAGGGTCCTCTGTGGTCAGGCCATGGAAATGAGGTAGAGCAGAGGGGCTTATACTCTTCATCTTAGTGTCCCCATTGGTTTCCTTGATGGGGAAGGCAATCTCAATTCTCTCTCTATCTCCCCTGTCATTTTGGTTTCCAGCCATTGGTTCAGTAGGAATGAGTTCTTACACTTCTTCTTCCCTTGTAGGTTCTTCAAATATGTAAGGTTGCTCACCTAAAGGTTCTTCCACTTCATAGTCACCGAAGAATAGAGAAGTTTGATTGGTGGATGCAGTGGGGGCATTTGTCAATAATTTCCCTAAATTGTCCCTATTCCTATGAGGCATGAAAGGAAATGTTTTTGGGTTTGTTTTTGTAAGATTTTCTTTAAATCTAGAAAGTATTTGTAGAGTGGAAAGGAAAGCAGCGAATGACAAATGAAAGAAAGGAAGCTGTTAAATTACTTTTGCATAAATAAATTAATGGAAGAAAATTGAAGACTAGAAGTAGAATAAAAGAAAGCTGGACACTAGAAAATAGAAGAAAGCAATAATTACTTCTACTTAGACACCTCCCCAGCAACGATGCCAAAAAGTGATGAGCCTAGGCATTGCAACAAAAAAGTTGTAACTCCTAGGGTTACCAGCTTTACTTATCAACTCAGGGTTCGTACAAACTTGGAGATGACAGTGCTATATGCACAAGTAGAAGTGAAAGTCCTGCTTGTTGTCACTATTTATCTGGAAAGAGACCCCAGGGGTTCCAAGATAGATTTCTATAGGGTCAGAAGAAGCTTAATTCTTTGATGGAAGAAGAGAAAACATATTCTAAGAGAAAGCTACTCTACTGCAGTAATGAAGAAAATAGCATGAAATGTTAAACCATACCATAACCTAACTAACCATCTAAACTACTATGCTAAGCAGAATTGCTAAATTAATCACTAACCTAATGTTATTATCTAAGTTACAGAAGCAAAGAGAATTAAACTATACTAAGGTGTAAGCAAAGAAACTTAAGCGAAATTGGTTTTCAAGCAGAAGAGCAATTGGAGGTCGAAATCAATGAAAGGAGGACGTAAGGATACAGTAGCACATAGGGACCGTTGGATCGATCAACGAATAGAAGATGGATGGTGGAGATATTATGACGTGGCTTTAAGCAAATAACTGGATGAATGGGGTTAATGAATAGGATGAACAACGGAGATTGTATCACAAATAATTAAGTGAATGGGTGGACGAAAATAGTAACGAAGCAGATAAACCGTGGAGATCGTATCACGTGGATTAAGTCAAGAGATGGACGAACAAGGTAACGATGCGATGAACGACTGAGATCTTATCGCGCGGATTAAGTCAAGACTTGGACGGACAAGATTAACCAGAGGATGGATGGCGGAGATATTATTGCGGGCAAAATAAACGTGCAGAAATGATGGAGCAATTTTCTAAGGCAGTAAGTAGTTTCTCGCGCACCCTTAAGGCTATAAGCGAAATTATGAAATTTCACACGATTAGCCTTACTACGTGACATGTAGCATGAGAAAACCACTTTTCTTGTGTGCTCTCGAGTGGATAACGGTCGTGCAATAATCTGCATGAGATTGCGTGATAGCCATTGGATCAGGCGAGGCTGATCAACGGTGGAGATCGGCCAAGCTAGTTGGCGATCGGGTGAAGCGACAGTTGTTGGATCAGGGGAGGCAGATTGATGATGGGGGTTTAAAGTGCATAAGGTGTGGAGGTGACGCGATAGTCGTCGGATCATGTGAGGCAGATCGACGGTGGGGACTTAAAGTACATAAAGTAAGTGGAAGACTTCACGCGAGGCAACAATTAGAGAAAATAATGAATCAGACGATGATTGTGAAGGTTTGTTGTGGATCAAACGACGAGGAAGCGATGCATGAAGAAGGTGCTGAAGGAAGTTTCAAAGGAAAACGACAGAAAAACACAGTGAGGGCAAACAAGTAACTCCATCAAATGACAAACTCCATAGCTCATGCGAGAACCAAAAACTTGTGTTTTTGGGGTTGCTGAAGGGTCTCTTCCTCAAGTCATGGTTCAAGAGGGAGGAGATGAGGTCGAGACACTTGCGCACAACCTTATGGTGATATTTTTTTTCCCAAGTAATTTGTGAACTGAAAGAAGGCACAAATGAAAGTAAACTGAAGCACAACATAGATGAATAGAACCAAAAAGCTATTTAAACAAATGAACAAGTAAACCAGAAAGCTACTTAAGCAAATAAACAGAACCAGGAAGCTACTTAAACAAATGGACAAAGCCAAAAATATATGCTAGCATACATGTACAGTAAAGAGGAGCTTTGGCTGCTCGGGTCGGGCCCTAACACAAGAGCTTCAACCCTTTGAGTTAACTCAGAGCTGGCTTAAAACAGAACTCATTCTCATTATGAAAATCGTGGATTACAGAATAACTGTCACAAGTCTCTTGTAGCTCAGAAATAAGTAATTTTTTACAATAGAAGTTTGAATCCTACTGAGGTCCTAAGCCTCTCCATTTATACATATGAAGTCTCTAATGACTTCCTTCCCATTAGGGAGGCTTGGCCTCCAACTTAAGAAAAATTGGTTTCTATTCTTTTCACTTGCTCGACTGTCTTCTAGTCTTCAAAGTGATGGTTGTTTACACTCCGAGTTGATGGAGGAATATACGAATGGAGGGGTAAAAAATGAGGAGGATTTACCTCCTATAATTACTCTCCCTTGTCCCATTCGAGTTTAGACCATGGTCTTTGCCATAGTTCCTTTCTTTTATCCTTTATGCCTGCACTTTTCCTTGGTTTTATCCTTTACTATTGCATTACATGCACATTAGACCACAAAGCCAAATATCCAACTCTAACTCATCTCATAAACAAAATATAATGAAAAGTATGTAATAAGTTGTGAGAATAGTTGGTTTGACTAAGCTAGGAGGTGAATTAAGGCCAATTAAGGCCCATATAATTACCCAATGATGAGGCTCATCAACAATGTGTCTGAAAATCAAATGCCTACCTCCATCCAAGAAATGTAGACTAGGAAGCCATACTAATCGTTACTCATGCTTCCAACGTACTTGTGAGCTTTATATTACTTCCAAACAAGTTCATGATTTCATGACACCTTACTAAAACAAGTTGGTGTTATGCGCAATGAAGATAAATGAATCATACATACATGCATGCTTATGTGAACTGAAATGCTAAATCATCTCATGAAAACACAGGAAGGAATAATACATAAGTGGGTTAATTGCTACATTGATTCAACAAGAAAGAACACTCTCCATGTTGACAAAATTGGCATCCAACTACAAAATATGTATATAGTATGTCCAAGGAGGCTAAAGCAATAGGCTAACCATTAGGTAGTCCATTAATATGCAAAAAATTCATGCAACTTGTTAGTGTCAGTCTTTTCATAATTCCAACAGGGATCAAAATTTGCTCTTTTTCATTTCCATAGTAGGAGTCCCATACTGTAAATTTTTCATCATTCCATTAGGTCATGATATATGGATCCACTGATGGTTGTTTTCTCTTCAATTCCTCCCTCATAGATTATACTTGCTGATCCTCCTTTATATTGTTTTCAGTCATGGTTCATAAACAATCTGCTGTCCATTTCATTAGGTCCTAGGGTTTGATTTCATTAGGTCTAGGGTTTCATTACCAAGGTCAATAAAATGATTTTCAAATGTAAATAAAGGTCAGCAAGGGCATGAGGATGATCAATAAACTAAGCATGATGGCTTGAAAGTCACAGTTACTGAAATTTTTATTTTTGTAACCTAATGTAATTTTGAAAACAGACTATTTTAGTTCATTTGAATTTCTTATGTAATTTTAAGTTTCTATATGTAATAATGGATCTCAGCTGCATCAAAATATTTCTCCTTCCTGCAAGACACACCAACACTGCAAAAATCAAGTTAAGTTGTGCATTTGTCCACCTGCAAAAGCACAAAGAAGAAGAAGCATCAAAACAAGGTTTAAAAGGTGAAAGTGATAAAAGGAAAAAAAAAAACATTAGAAAAAGGGGTTTGAGGAGCTAAAGATTAAAGTCAAGGGCCTATAAATATTTTCTTGCCCTTTATTTACCTCTTACCATGCATTGAGCAAACTAGAGCTGCATTTTGGGCGATTTCAAGGCAAAATTGGGAAAACAGTGCAGGCACTGCACGTTTCCTCTTGGCGCTGCGCGTTCTCTTCAAGCATTGCGCGTTCCCTTAAGGCGCTGCGCACTCCCTTCATGCGTTGCGCACTTGACCAATTTTATACTCTTTCAGTCTTCAAGCTTTCAAAAGATCTCCTAAGCCCAAAATCAAGTAAGTATTGCCATTCCACTCTCATTAAGCTTATTTCCCTCATGTTTAAAGAATGAAAATCATATGGTCTTATTTTTTCACTTCAAACCCTAGCCTTTATCCTAAACCCTAGCTTTCACAAGCAAATTCCCCATTTCCCCCAAAACACCTAATCTACACCCTACATTCTCCCTTAGAAGTTCTATCCCTACCCCATCAGTTCCTCATTTACTCCCATCTTCCCTTTCCTTTTTCTTTCCTCCCTACACTCTTACATTCCCATATCATATACCTAGGGTTTCATTTCAAAACACCATGGCTAAGGAGGAATACAGACCATAGAGTGAGAAAGAAGGATCAGACAGAAAGGGAAACATTGAGCATAGAAGACCACATAAAGGAGGCAATCTACACAGATTTGAGCCCACAAACCTCAAAGAACTTCTAGCCTCTCCCATGACAGTGACATCCTTCAAATGGTTAGGGTGTTTTGAGTTTTGTGAACAGGTCCATGCAGTCCACTACCACCCTGAGTTGACCAGACTTTTCATCACTGGGCTTCAAGACAATCAGGTCACTCTTGCAGGCATAACCTTCACATTGTCTACTGCCACCATATCAGCTACTACCGGTATTCTAGAAGCTGGGGAAAAATGGTTCAAGCAGGGTGAGATAGAAGCACATTTCTATGAGCCATACCTCAAACCAAGATACAAACATGAAAGAAAGGGCTATTTTCCTTTCTCCTACCTTCTTGAAAGATATGCACCGATGATGAAAATCATAATGAAATATTTTTCATGTGAGGGAATATTTTATAGGGTCTATTCCTATCACATAAGATTGCTCATGCATTTCACTAAGGTCAAAATGCTTAACATACCCTATTATCTTTTCAAGAGTGTGGAGAAAATGTCTTACATTTCCCAAAAGAGAGAACCCAAAGATCAAATGAAAAACCTATTCCTTCATGCCCTTATAAAGATCATAATTCTTTATCACCTTAAAGAACTTAACATTGCATGGAGTACGTTCATTACCAACCCCATTTTCACTCATTCTTCCACTCATAATGTTCAAAACATGCCATCATCATAACATTCACCCTCACCTCCATTATCACCTTCACATGCACCTATTCCTTCACTTGACAGGAAACAGGATAATGGCAAAGAGGATCAGGGCAATTTGGGCCAAAGCAACAAGTCTGGAAAGACTAGTACAAGTACCATGGTGCATACTTATCAAAGAGGACATAGGCAAGTGTTTGCCCCACATATTGTGAGAGGGGCCTTGCCTTCATCATCAACAAAGCAGGTACACAAAGGGAAGGAAAAGATGGTTGAAACAGAGATGCGACAGCATAAAGAACACCTCCATGAAACTGAGCAAGATTTTAACCCAATGGACTTACATAAGGAGGGTGAACAGACATATACTACAATGCTCATCAAAGAGAAATAGGCATGGATAGGTGTGTTGTAGGTGAACCTGCAAAGAGCCAAATGGATCATCTCTTATTACAAATAGGAAAATAGGCAGTTGGAGACTAAGCATGAGCTTATGGCAGTTCAACTCATCAAGGCCAAAAGAGACGCAGAAAAGGCTAAGGTGTAGCTTGAGGAGGCTTATGGTGAATATGATGAGCCCATGAGGAAGATATGCCCAGGAGAAGGCCTAGGACTAGAGGCCTAAAGAGAGATTTGGAGCTTGAGAAGGAAAAAGAAGTCCAACTTGCAAATCAGCTTACCTTGAATGAACAAATGGGCCAAATGGTGAATGAGAACAAGGAGTATTGGCTTGAGAGGGCTAACACTCACCTTGAGGACTTGCTGGCCAAAGCCACTATAGATGTGTAGGTGCAAAGGAGAATGGCAAACATTATGCCATGAGGGATAAGATTGCTAGAGCCAAGCTCAAAAGGGCTCAAGCAAAAATTGAAGCCCTAGCTCACCAAGAAGAGAGGGACAAGCTTAAACTACTGGTGGAGGCTTCACTACAGGCCTAGTCACCTTCAACATGAGCCATCACAACCATTTTTTAGGAGCCTTCGCTCAGTTTTTGATTTCCGAGTTGTTTCGTGATTTTCAGGCATTTAATTTATCAATCCACTGGTCAAACGTGCAGTGCCTAGGGGGCACTTATTGGAGAAATGACCACCACCATTTGGATTTAGAAGGCCACGTACATGCAAAAAAACCATGTTTCCAGGTGTGAAAGTCAGATTTGCTAGGTGAAAAGGCCAAAAAACCACCAAAATTTCATGTTTTTGCCTGTTTTTTGAGCATGGCACTGTGCGTTTGAGCAGTCTTGGGAGATTGAAATTTTGGAGGGTCAAATAAAGCTCAAATTGGAAACCAAGGGAAGTTTTGGAAACTAGACAGGACAATCTTTCCAATGAGCTATCATGAGCCAGATTTGGAGGTTAGGAAGGCAGTCAAAAATCAGCTAGAAGTTGGCGTTGCGCACTCCCTTCAGGCACTGCGCGTTTGACCCTGGCATTGTGCACTTGACACGCTACCTATTTTTTCACTGTTACTTTCAGAAATTGATATTCACCTATGGGATTTTGATATTTTCACCTATGAAATGTAAAATCATGATGTAATTAATGTATATTTTGTTTACCTAGGGTAGATACATTAGATGAAAAGCTTAAATGAGATGAGTGAATAAGTTTGCTTCATACTAGAAATGTTTCAGTTTCTCCATCCTAGTCTTTAGCTGTTAGCTCAACTTTTTGTGCAAGTGTTTCCTCCTCCCATGGATTCGACCCTTGAGGCTAGGATTTGTTGTTTTGAAGCCTATATTATGTATTTTGTGTGGGTTGGACTCACTTGGATGCTCAGAGCTTGATTTTACATCATTGTAAGCAGTTTGGCAAGGAGATTAATAAGATTTGCAGCTATTTTTATTAGATCCCTATGGTATGGAGTTTTAACGTAGTTTCTTATTTTGTAATCATTTGTTTACATGCTTTATGTATGCCATCATCCATTTCATTGCTTCTTATTGAATATTATCAAGTTTGATAGGTAGAATCCATTGTAACAGTGCTATGCCTTGGGAAATCATTCAATATTTCATGTTTTCTATTGTTTGAGAAGGATCCATGATTGTCACATGCCCTCCTCAGCTCCTCATCAATCTTAAAGACCTCACACCATCAAGCCCAAAGTGCTAAATCCTATGCCTACCTTGCCCCATAGAACACCCTGCATTTCTGATCTAATTTCCTAGACCTAAATTGCCCAGCTCCATCTGATCTAGCAAAACACCAACAAATTCAATCAAAACCTTTTGAGCTACTATACCTACCCTAAAATCCTTACCTGATCTAGTCATTTCAACTGAGATTCTAAAGGAGAGAGCCCTCTTCCGGCCTTGTAGGGCCAGCTACAAGGCTAAGCTTGGTTTGTGGTTACTCTGGAAGTTGCCTCCCTTTAGCCTGAGGTAAATCTAGGTGATAACACAACTATGGCATGCTTTCACAACATACTATAAGGAAATCCATATATTCTCAACATGCAGACCAATTCTCATCACTAATGTGACATTAGAGGCCATCAATTAGTACAAAGGGCATTCACATAGCTTTGAACTTAATCATAGAATCACCCATTGAACAATAGTCACCATACAGGTAAAACCTAAAAAAATGTGGATCCATATCATAGTGAATTGTTTATGCAACTACTATGGGAATTGCACACGACCCTTAGTGGTAATTCCTGATATAACATTGTGAAAAAAAGGCAACAACATTTACCCATCAGCAATTTATATATATAGTAGCAGATGGATTGTACACGTTGAGACTGTGTAATACAAGTGGATGACTTCATAATCTCGAGGCTACAAGAACCACTTGTTGTCTTCCTATCTATATGAAAAGTCTAAATTATAACCACAAAAATAGATTTATCAAGAGTCTTTTTCCCTTTCCATTGTATATAGGCAAATTAATAATTACACAGTCTTTAAAAGGAACACATGTGATTAAAGCAAATGAAAGAGGATCTTAGAGCTACAAATTTCCCAAAACATAATTATATTATGTCACAGTTGGTGCACATAAGCTACCAATGTGCAAATTCGAAATTCATCAAATCATCCACTCCCCTATTGTACCCAATAGGAAGTTACTTATAGTATTGTCATTATCTAACCCTAATCTTAAGGTGTTTTAGTTCTAAATGAACTAGATTGGTATGAACATTAGGTCCCTAATTCTCCTTCCATCCTTTGACAGTCTGCTAATAGAGCAGCTGCCACTCCCTAGCTTAGGACCAAACCAAGGATCCCGAAGGTGCTTTTCCACCTCCATTGATTTGAAAATGGGGCACTAAAGGCTTCTTGTCAAGCTTACAAGAACCTCTCCCACTTCCAAAGCTTATATATTTCCAAGACCTTATGATTAACCAATTGTGGAATTTAAAATTGCTTGAAATAGGTTTATCCTTTATAAGAAGAAATATTTCGGTGTAAATCACATTCAGAAAATCATTGTCGACGCGTTTCGAACCAACCAGTGTGGTTCATCGTCACGACAAGTTGAAAAATCAGATCTATCTTTGCCAATTAAATACTTAGAGCAGAGCTTCCAACGGCTAACAAGGACAACGTCTACATTTGACTAGGGACCAGGGTCAACTAAACTCGTAATAAAAGTAAGCAAGGGACTTATATATAAATTCCATGAGTAAATTTAATTAAATTACATGAGTACATTTAATTACATTGGTAGTCTATTAAAACGTTAAAAAATTAACTATAACTCTTAAAATTGTAAATTATTTGTTTATTTATTAAATATTTAATTAATTATATTAACTTATATATATAGATAGAAAATTATAAGGCTCTTAATTTAATAAATGATTATATATATAATATATATATTAGGAGGATAGTAAAAAAATAAAAAAATTAATTAATTAAAAACAAAAAATAAAAATAAAAATACATAAAAAATAATCTCTAAATAACTGGAATAAAAGAATATACAAAAAAAAGAAAAGAAATAAATAAAAAAAATAAATAATAATAATAATAATAAAAAAAAGACATGTTATATCGAGATAGCGGAGCAGGCGACAGGTAGGAGAAAAGGCGCTAGGGTTCTGACCTTCCTGCAACGGCAGGACCTCTGGCCTACAATCTCCCGCACTGACAGTAGCAGGACTGTAGCAACCGATCACAGGCTACAGGCCTGGGCAAACCGTAACGATGGAACCCCTTCAGGGGGTAGGAGGAGACCGACCTCCAACAAATGAGAACCAACGAGGGCCTATTGAGGGTTCCGCAGGGGACCATCAACACACAGAAGGAACAGCTGGAGAAAACCAGCAGGAGACAGCTGAACAAATACAGACGGACAAACCGAAAGTAAGCTCATCCACATGCAAGCCAACAGCTACCCACATGCCAGAAGTGGAGCTACCTGCACACCGAATCAATGCAAGAATACAATACATGAGAGATCATGCTCTCATCGGCAAATTTATTGGATTTTGGCCAAATGAGAAAGCCTTAAGAGCCTGGATTAGCGTTAAATGGCATCCAAAAGGACAATAGACTTGCATCTAGGACCGAAGGGGTTTTTCACCGCAGTCTTCACTTGTTTAGAAGATCAGAACATAGTTTTTGATGGGGGGCCTTATTTCTTCAACTCAGCTGGTTTATTTCTCAGAGAATGGGTCGCACAATTCAACCCGGATAAGGAAGATCTGAGCTGGGCATCGGTGTGGACCAGGCTGTACTCGTTGCCATGGGAATACTGGGAAGAGGTGTCTCTCAAAGCTATAGGCAAAATCCTGGGTGACTTCGTCAAGGTAGCGGAGGAAACAAAGATGATCAGGTATACCTCATATGCCCGGATCTGCGTGTATATGGATCTGAAGCAACCCCTCCCTGCTAAGGTAAGACTCTTTCATGAAGACTCGGACTGGATACAGTTAATCGATTATGAACATGTTCCCTTTAGATGCAGGAAATGTCATGATATAGGACACCTTTATAGAGATTGCCCTTTAAATAATAAACCTCATATTCAAGTCAACCAGGAAAAACAATCCCCAGATGGTTTCATTAAGGTGCCAAATAGAAGAAGAGGCCATAAAAAATCTGCAGCCTCAACAAAGTTGGCTCAAGAGGATCAATCCAAGCCTTCTACTAGTAACAGCTTTGAAGTCTTGGCCAATGTAGAGTCGCAGGATCGGGAAAGTTTTAACTCCGCTCAAAAAGACCCCTCTCAGGAAAAAATTGAAGGATCCCATTCGAAAGCAAAGGAAAAGGCGGCGGTACAAGAGGGTAACACTACCAAACCTACTTCAAAAAACTAGAATACCCCTGAAATGGATATAGATAGTACAGATCCCAGTAAAGGAAAGGAAACTGAAGGAGATGGAAGTTATCAAGAACCTCAATTCATGGACGAAGATACGGAAGCAATAGACATTGGAGAGCTAGACATTTTGGGTCTAGAACAGGCATGTAAAACAGGTAATTTCGACAAAATACCTAACACACAGGTGGACAATCTAGTTGCAGTCCTCAGCAAAGCTCAAAAGAAATACTCACTAGGGGTTCAAATAGGCAGTCAATGGGATGGAAAGTTCATCACCAAAGACAACAAAA
Source organism: Pinus taeda (assembly GCA_000404065.3). NCBI lineage: Eukaryota > Viridiplantae > Streptophyta > Pinopsida > Pinales > Pinaceae > Pinus > Pinus taeda. The sequence goes on from APFE030505121.1 coordinate 50,774, forward strand.
AATGAGGACAGAAGACCACATTAGAAAGAACCATCAAGATTGGAGAGGTCTTGGTTGAATTAGGCAGATATGCCAAGTTAACCAAGTATTTTAATACCCACCCCAAACCTTCTCAATGAAGTTGATGTCCTGGAATATCAAAGGGCATAGCAGCCCAAGGAAAGGAAGACTATTAAAAAACATGCTAATGGCGGAAAAACCCACAGTACTATTTCTGCAGGAAACTAAATGTAACTCGACCGTTTTGGAAAAAATTGCAGCAAAGGTCTGGCCTGGCAGCTTGGTCACAGTGGTGGATGCTCAAGGTGCATGCTAATGGCAAAAAAAATTGCTCTTATGAAGAAAAAACTTCTGCTGCTATACAGTCAAATTTTCTCAAAGGGGTAAAAAGATTTTAAAGTCTTTATGCATTATATTTTCTTCCAATATCTCTGTAAAATATCCTTCATAATGCCTCCCCCTTTTCTTCTTTAAACAAAAACCATATATATCTTTACAGCACTAACTTCCCAAAACTCCTCAATATAATAATGTATATACCACCACACTTCTCTTATATGCCTTATAATAAAAAACTCACTTAAACCAAATATGGGTGAATGAATACGACTTCACTTAAACCAAATATGGGTGAATGATTATTTACTTTAACGTGAACTATGGGTGAATAAAATATTCACTTTAACGTGAACTGCACATGGTCCAGCAAAGTTGAATTATATTTAGACTCCACACGGTCCACCAGTTCTTATCAGAAATTCGCAGATGGAATAGTATATGAAACAGCATATAAAGGCTCACACGGTCCAGCAAAGTTGAATTATATTTAGACTCCACACGGTCCACCAGTTCTTATCAGAAATCCGCAGATGGAATAGTATATGAAACAACATATAAAGGCTCATATCAGGCAGCATTTAAAACGTATTAGGCAACATGCATACAAATTCGATATCAGGCATATGAAACAGCGTATCACCTAGTATTTAACAGCTCTCATACCACGCGCCATCTGCTGGACATTTGTACTCCAGCTCCATATCCATGACAAAATGTGGACAGTCTTATGAAAACTAGAACGTAAGTTTGGGAGGCACAAGTTTGGGAGGCCAAACGAAACCTATCCGGTTTTGTTATCTCCAGCACTGCTTAGGCAGCCAACCGAAGCTACAAATTGCACCATTAGAAATCACGTCTAAGGTAGAAAGGGCTTCAGATTTACAGAATTGCAGTATTGAGATACGATGATGTTCTACACAAAATGATTACGAATCAGAAGGGTTATGAAAACAATTGCCTTCAGATTTGCATGCTCCACCCTCTAATCTGGTTGAGCAAAAAGGTATCCATAGAAGCGTTACCGAAGAAATCGTATCTACCGTTTACGGAGCCCTTTCACCCAAAGCATATCTTCAGGCAACGTTTCCTTCAGGTGGTAGCGTTACCATTTCCTTCAGACAGGCATTTCACTCAGGCAGCGTGCGTTTCACTCAGATATTTGGTATGCAGCTTCAGGCAGGTAGGTGTTTCCTTCAGGTGTGGGACAGAGGAGCAAAAGGCAGGCAGTGGACAGGAGTTACAAAGCAAGGTTAAAAAAAGAACCTGGGACCTGTGCTCTGATACCATGTCAGGCCAGGAGTAACTCCAGAAAACTGATTCGTTTATTCATTTAGCCAGCTCTATTATATACATGAATGTGATTGTTCAGTTCATCTTCTCGATGACTGTTCACATTCAATTCCCCCAATCACTGAGGATTAGGTGTCAACAAGTTATATGGAACTCAGCCAATCTCCAACGCCATCTCATTCAAAAGCATATCTTTTGGGATGTGAGGAATGGTAATACAGCAAGGTTTTGGGAAGATTCATGGCAGCAACTCCCAAACCTCAGAGACAACATTCAGGGACTCATAAACCAGGACATAAACCCCTTTGATAAGGTCAGCCAATTTTTGGAACCTCACAATGGGAAAGATCACAGGAAATGGAAAGAAGTCCGCCACATATTATCACACAGCCCAGAGCAATCTTATCTCACTCTTGCTTCAGAACTTCAAAAACGGAAAATACTATTTTCGGAAGACATGGATATTCTGAGATGGGGGTACGAGGAAAAAGGTACATTCACTACTCAAGAGGCTTACAAAATAATCATCAAAGAGATAAGTTGTGGAATAACATATGGAAGTCCACCATATGGCCGAAGGTCTCTACTTTTTTATGGCTGCTGTCTCACAACAGAATATTAATCTGGGACAATCTAAGAAAACGGAACTTCGCTGGGCCATCCATGTGTCCCAACTGTAAACAAGACGAGGAAACAGCTTTACATCTCATCCAAACCTGTCAGCTAGGTAGGAAACTGTGGGAAAAGATTACATTTCGCTGCCAAAAAGAAGGTAGAATACATGGGGATCTTACAGGTACCCTTCGCACCTGGAGCCAAGAACCATATCAAAGTAAAATATTAAATGTTCTATGGAAACTCATTCCTGGTCTCTTAATGTGGAATATCTGGAAGGAGAGAAACAGACGGATCTTTAAAGATCAAGCAATGTCGCTTGATCAACTATGGACAGGATTGCTTAATAACCTTAAAGAAAATCTAGCTATGAAGGTATGGTCCAAGGAAGACTACCCATCCAACCCGCAGGAACAAGCTATCTAGGAAAACTGGCAGATCAAATTAAATACGCCAAGTCCAACCAACGATAGCACTCATAAGCATCAGACGCCAGCAGCTATATGGAATCCACCGCCAATCAATATGTTTCAACTTATCTTTGACGGAGCTTCAAGAGGTAATCTAGGGCAAACGGGCTTTGGAGGAGCCATCAGAGACTCTCAAGGTATCCCTCTCATAATTTTCCATGGTTCAATAGGATGGAACACGAATAATGCAGCAAAACTAGAAGGATTATGGAGAGGTCTTAATATAGCACAAGAGCGATGCTTTTTTCCTCTGATTGCAGAAGGAGATTCCCAGATCATTATCACTATGGCTGCAAAACTAATGCATGGATCCCC
>APFE030505121.1:64418-79713 GCA_000404065.3 Pinus taeda
TTGAATTGTCTTGATGATCTGTTTTGACTTTTGCCACCAAGGGAAGAGTGATATAAGGGACTGTAGAGGGAGGGAAAAATGAAGGATTTTAGGGACTGTTGGGATAGGGTTTAGTTAGGGAAATAGGGAATTAGGGAATGATTTAGGAGTTTTTGGTATAGGACTAGGGTTTGGGAAATTGTATTTGGGATTTTGGGAAATGGGAACCTGGGATATGGGATTAGTGAATTTAGGGATATGTGAGTTTAGGGAATAGGGAAATGAGGAAAAATGGAGTGAGGGAGTAGAAAGGTGGACTTGGTGGCTAAATAGTCAATACAAACCCTGGGCAGCAGTTTTCTTCAAGAGATTTCAAGAGACAGGGTTTGATTTCTTTTTAAACAATCACCATAAGACAACCACCATAAGCTTTGTAGCAAAATATTTCACTAACCAAGGGGAGGATTGTACTTACTTATACACTGGAAGATTTGGGTGATTTTGGCATTTTGGAGACGTTGCTAAAGATTTCAGGCTTGCGGGTTCTATGCCCTGCGCATCAAACCCAACACGTCGCGCCCTGTGTATGCGCCGTGCCTGTGTAAATTTGAACTGGAGATCACGACCCAATGCGCCACGCCTGTTATGTGCACCGCGCCAGTTGCCCAATGCGCCGCGCCTCTGTCTTGTGGCGATTTTTCACCAACTTTGTCTTACTTGCTGACCAACACGACTTTGCTTTGCCCAACTTTGTCTTTGAGTGCAAATGAGATTTTCAAATTGAAGAAATGGCTTATATACAAGGAGTCTTTTAATTTTTTGGTTTGCAAAACCCACTTTAACAATGTTTTGAAAATGACTTTATTTTGAACTCTATTTTGAACTTTTTCACCTTATTAGAGCTTGTGATGAACTGAATGACTTATGTTTTGCTTGTTTTGCAGGGGGTTGGAGCTACTGGGGCTAGGGAAAGTGACCAGGGCTATAGATGAAATGATTTACATATGGAGGAAATAAAATTACATAAATTTGTACCATAAAAGCAAAAATACTCTGTTTTTCAAATTACATCTCTGAACACTTGATTATGAAATTTATTGATGCTGGAACTCCTCATGTGCCTGTTGGTTGTTATTGGACATTTTGAAACACTTTTTGATGAAACCCTAATGAAACCCTAGACCTAATGACAATGAAACCCTAAAAAGACTTTGGCAACCTTAAAGACAAAAAGGTGACTGAATGTGCTTTTTGATGAATAAACATGAGCCAATAGGTAAATGACATGAGGGAAAAGTAGGAGAAGCCACTACCGTCAGATGATCCATGCACCTAATGGAATGCAGCTGACTTGGCGGGACACCTAATATGCAATGCAACAAGAGGATTTGATCTCTGACGAAGGGATGAAGATACCGACACTAACAGCCCACGGGTTCTTCCTTTGGCTATGGACTACGCCGACGCCAATCTGCCGATCTGATAATCGACAATCGCAATGTTGCATATTCTGGGGTCCCAATATCGCATACAACCTGCCTCCGATTGCAATATGTCGAGGATTGCTGATCAAGGGTCCCTTCCGCCTTGGCCTTAAGTCCGCCCTTTGAACCTTTTGTGATATGATTTCCCATATAAGGCCTTTTATGCCATTTTTAGAAGAAATGCCTCATTTTTCAAAGGACAAAGGCAATATTCCTTTTACGATAACTTCATCATCCGAAGTCTGTTTTAGTACATTCAAATTGCATCAGATACAGAATGAAAAGATCTATGCAATGGGACTATTTCCTGGAGCAACCCTTGATTTTCATTTTTCTCTGTGAGGAACACTTTAGACTTAGAAGTCTATCCAAGATCCATTTTGGATCACGCCTTCCCACTAAAAGAATCTTTGGTCTCCAAAAGACTGATATACTGACCTGAACGATAAATAAGAGTAACAACACCCTCTTTTTTTAGCCTCCATGCACTTTCCTTTCATAGTGCCTCTAAAACAAAGCCTTTGACCACTTTCCTTCCTGGATTTGCTCGTCCTCGTGGGAAGAACTGTTTTCCTCCTTGACTTCGTGCAAAACTCTGCTGAGACAGTCACAGAAGGTAGTTTGAACTTCTCTTCCTTGATCATTGATCCAAGATGGCTCAAACTAATGTGAAGTTACATTTGCTTCACAATATTTTCATTTGTACCTGTTTGAAAAGATGTCAACAACAATTGTTAACAACAACAGAAATACAGACAACAACTAGATGGCCTAAAATCCTGTTTCAACAAAAGAAACAGATTTCACATCTCGTGAACACCTCCATGTCTTTACATCTGCATACAAATGATGGACTAGATAACAAGCCCACAAAACATGCCTTTAAAACAAATGACCCTTCAAGTCAAGAATGTCTTTACATATTTTCTACATGCTTTTCCAAAGATGAAACACTTATCATTATCTCCATCATGGAGACCAAATCAACTTTTCCCAAGTCAATATTGCTTGCATGTTTAAAACAAAGCGTTCAACCCTTCAAGCTAATTACACGTACATGTTCAAATACAAGGAAAACATCAACATCCTTGTGTTCATGCACGTCATGCTTATGCATGCATTTCATCCTTCAACTTTCGCTTAAGCACACTGTACTTTCGAAGCTAAAATGAACATAATGTTGTAGCAACAAAGTGAGTCTCCTACTCAACTTTTTCCATTCACCTTCTTGGTAAAACCTACAACTTGCATCCCATTAACAAACAAATGCAAATAGATGCATCATAGACATGCAATCTTAATTAGATAAGAACTCTAACTATTTCTCACCAATCCATTTCAAAGGTCCTTCTTTTTTCTGCACATCAGCATCAACATGTGAATCATCTTGAAACACATCATTCATGGAAACTTCCTTTCCATTCCTGCCATTCTCTCTTTCCACCTTCTTCAAATTTTGTGGAAGCATTGTTGGATTCAGAGTCCAACACTTTGCAACAACATGTCCTTGCTTATGGTAGTAGGTGCAACACATGTGCATCCTCTTGACAACATGATTTGCCTTGTCCAATGGACCTTTGGCATCTTGCTTCCTTTCCTTTAAAAGTTTCCTGCATGTGGCCATTCTCTTCCAACATCTAGAAACATTATGGTTGTACAAAACACAAAAGGAACATGCAATTCTTTTCCCATACTTATATGGAAATTTATCATGCTTAACATAATCAAAAGGAATATGATAAGAACCATATTTATACCTTTATTTTTCACTTTTATTGCCTTCATGAGGAGGTGAATTGGATGAAGAATTAGCTCCCTTTGGAACACCATCAACCTCTTCATTGGCTTTAGAGTTTCCATAACTCTCTGGTTCAAGTGTATGCTGATATACACCTTCTTTCTTCAAAGTATGCTTCACACTATTGTATTCCCCAAGAATACAATCTTCACAATCTTGAGGTAGAAGACCTGCAATGAAACTCCTTCTTGGAGCTGTTTTAATGGCCTTCATGGCAGCTTTGGAACTTTCTCCATAAGACTGTCCATAGCCATGACCCAAATACTTAGGCCTTTCTTTAACCATTATTGGCTCAACAATACCCTGTGCATGCTTGCCCAAGCCTTTTCCTTTATATCCCATCTTGGACATTAACTTGGAACCTATGCCTTTGGTATGTTTTTCAAAAGAACCAATATAAGAATTCTTAGAAGAATTTGAAGATAAACATGAATTGTTTACCTATTCTTCAAGCTGATACTTGACTAAGGCTTCTTTGGTAACAAAGAGTTGTGTCTCCAACTCATGCCTCATTTTCAGGTTCATATTTGCAATATGAAGTTGCCTCTCCATTTCCTGCAATTTGTCAGAAAGCAACTGCTTCTCTTCCTCCACGGAATTCAACTTCTCTCTAAGTATGTTGCTCTTCCTTCCATCCTCTTACATTTCTCTCACCTTGTCCATCATGGTGAACAAGTCTTGCTTCATGTCTCCATCAAAGAATCTTGTCATGAAGGAGGAATTTGAGGACTCACTTGTATAAGTTGTCATTATGCAATGAACAAAAGAACTTCAAACAATATTAACAAAGATCTTATTCAAGCAACCTTTTGCAACAAACCTCTTGTGCTTCAAGGATTGCTTTGACGTCCTTTAGGATAAGAAGAATGCCTTCTGACTTTCTTCCTTCTTGTCCTCTCCTGGACTTAGCTATCAACAACTTTCCCTTCACCTCTTCAAACTCACACAATAGTCAGTCTACAAACAAGCATACAATAAATTAGACAATCAATCCTTGATTGCCCAAACACCTTTTCGACAAGCAATCCTTTGCTTTGTCAATCAAGCATTCCGATATGATACCACTTGCTTTGGTATAACTAGCTTTGATATCACCTTCCCGAAGGTGGGGTTAATCAATCTCAGGCTCTGATACCACCTGATCTGAAAATTAGGCACTGAAGGATTCTTGTCAAGCTTACAAGAACCTCTCCCACTTCCAAAGCTTATATATTTCCAAGACCTTATGATTAACCAATTGCGGAATTAAAAAGTGCTTGAAATAGGTGTATTTAACCATTTATGTGCTTTGAGTTCTGTTTCTTGTGCTGATATGTAAATACATGTAACGGTAAAACAATGTAGCGAATAGGTCAAACTCATTGAGAGGAGTCCCCTTGCTCCTAGGATCTATGGGTTACCTAAGATTCACAAAGAAGGGTTCCCTCTGAGGCCTATCGTCAACACCATTGGTGGTCCGACCTACCTTCTAGTTAAGTTCCTTGCCTTGAAACTTAAGCCCCTGGTTGGCCGCACTGAGTCCTTCATGAAAGACTCTGCATCTTTCATTAAGGAGCTTAAGGATATTAAACTTGACCCTGATGACATTCTCGTCAGCTTTGATGTGGTCTCCCTTTATACTTGCATCCCTATAAAGGAGGCCTTGGAAATGATCTATCGCCTAACAGATCCCAATACCGCGCATCTGGTTGAGATCTGTCTCACTTCCACTTTCTTCTGTTTCGAGGGTGAATTCTTTGAATAGATTTGTGGTGTTGCCATGGGTTCCCCCCTTTCCCCTATTGTTGTGAATCTTTTTATGGAAGATTTCGAAGCCAAAGCTTTAGCCTCGACTCGTCTCCTTCCCAAGCTTTGGAGAAGGTATGTAGATGACACTAATGTCATCTGGTCCCATGGCCAAGAGGAGTTGGATCGCTTCTTCAATCACCTCAAATGTCAGTCCTCTGCCATTAAGTTCACCATGGAAAAAGAGGTCAATGGTTGCCTCCCTTTCCTAGATATTCTTATTTCTAAGAATATGGATGCCTCGCTCTCCCACTCAGTATTCCGGAAGAAAACGCATACTGAGCAATATCTTCATGTTGATTCCCATTATTTCCCTGCTCAAAAGATGGGTGTTCTTAACACCCTTGCTACTCGTGCCCTGAGGATTTCTGATAATAAGAGATTTGATAAGGAGAGATCCCATCTCCTTAATGTCTTTGTGGAGAATGGCTACAGTAGGCGCCTAGGTTAGAAGGCTTTCCTTAAAGCCTCTAAAAATGCGTTAATTAATAAAGAACCGAAGGAGCGTCGACTAGGTGTCCATCTTCCCTATGTTCAAGGAATCACCGACAAAATTGCTCAGATCCTTAAGAGGTATGATATCCCCTCAACCTTTAGGCCCCTCAACACCATTCGTAAATCCCTCTGATCGGTGAAAGATCCAGTTGACCCTAAGGACATGAAGGGTGTCTACTTGATCCCTTGTTCTTGTGGAACCCCCTATATCGGGGAAATAGGGCACTCCATCCATCAGAGGATCAGTGAACATGCAGCTCACCTAAGACATGGGAGAACCAAGTCTTCAGCGTTAGCAGAGAATGTGGAAAATACCAAGCGTCAGGTTTGTATAGAGGAGGCCAAGGTTGTTGCCAAAGTTGCTCAATTCCATCATCGTAAATTCAGGGAAGCTATTGAGATTGAAAGAAGGCCTAACAATCTCAATAGAGATGATGGCTGGAAAATCAGTAGCTATTGGATCCCTGCCCTGTCGTCTTAGCCTTTCTCCTTTTTTTTCTTTTTTTTCTTTCTTTCTTTCTCTCCCCCCCCCCTATTATCTTTTTGCTAGCTTTCTGTGTTCCCCCTGGAGCCTTCCTTCCTCCTAGGGTTTTACTCTGTGGTTGTTATTGGTCTTTTTCCTATCCCTCTCCTTTTTATTTTTTGTGTCGTTCTTTCTATATATATATATAAAATAAATTAAAATTTTATGTGATTTACGCTAAGACTCTTCGTAATTTTGACATGGATCACAGAAGCCTCAATTCTATTTTTATCTAATTATTCATTATTTATTTATTTAATTTTTCAACTAACTTTTAACCTTTGTTAGCTTGTTCTATTATAATTGTATATATTTATTATTTTTATTTATTTTCCTTTTTTTTTTAATTTTTATTTATTTATTAATTTGATTTTTTCAACTAACTTTTACCTTTACTAGCCCCGATCTAGTTATTTTTACCTAGTTTTAGTTTTATATTTTTATTTTTATTTATTTATTTTATTTTTTCTTATTTTTCTTATTATTATTTTCATTTACTTTTATTTTTATTAATTTTTAAACTAACTTTTACCTTTATTAGCTATGTCTTTATTATAGTTTTTATATATTTAGTATATTATGTAGTTATTGTTTTTTTTTTTTTCCTCTTTTTATTTTTATTTTTTTTTTTATTATTTTGGCTTTTCAACTAACTTTACCTTCCTGCTATGTTATATTTTATTTTTCTTATTTTTATTTATATTTTATTTTATTTATTATTTGTTTAACTTATTTTCTCGTTCTAATTCTACTAACTATTATCCTAAGAAGATACCTATGTATATTGTTATTATAATATTTCTTATAACTTATAATTTTAATTATTAAACATTTTAACTAACTATTAACATCAGCACCTATTAAATTATTTTATTTATATAAATGTTTTTATATATTTTAAAGGAATGGTCACCGAATATAACTATATTATAAAAATGATTTTTTGACTCTGGTCCCAAAGTCAAAATTAGCCGTTGGTCAAGATAGCCGTTGGGGGCTCTGCTCAGACTATTTAACATGCATAGCGGGATCTGTTTCTTCAACTTATCCTGACGATGAACCACACTAGTTGGTTCGAAACGCGTCGACAAAGGTCTTTCTTCATGTGATTTATGCCGAAGTTCTTCTTACAAAGAATAACAAACCCATAAGACAACAATATAATATGGATTTCACCCAAAATCCTTGGGCTACGTCTCTTTGAGCTCTAGTCAACTCAACTAGGCTCTCTGGGATTATGGCATAAATTCTTTTAGAAGATCCACGCTCAACTCCATTGGTTTACACAGAAACAATGGGCTTAGAACACCATCTTAGCCCTGGCTCTGAAGCTCTCAGGCTTTCTGGCTCTGGCTTTGGCTTTGGCTCTTCGGCTCTAGCTCTGGCTTTGGCTTTGGCTCTTCGGCTCTAGCTCTGGCTCTGGCTCTTGGCTTTGGTTTTGGCTCTTCAGCTCTCGCTCTGAACTTCTCTCAGCCTCTACGTGCCTCTGTTGTTCGCTTGACCTCCAAGTGACTCTCAGCAACCTTCCAACAACCTTCAGCAACAACTTGTTGTTGTCAATTAAGCTCTGTGGTTCACTTGATCTCCAAGTGACTAAAAAACTCTCTGCAGCCCTCTCAATCATGCTCTCTAGCTTCTGTGAGGCAACCTTTTGGCTCTGTGGCTTCCACAACCGTTCCTCTGTCCCTTCGACCATGAGGAATCATTCTTTTTCCTGGCTCTGCCTCTTCGCGCTTCAAAGTGCATCTCTGTTACAGAAAAGCCTACCTGCAGCGTGGCACAAGGAATGATGGTCGTTTCCAATGGAAAATGAACCGGTGGCCTCTTTCCGAACAAAATCCACGAAATAACGCATTTCTGGCTTGTAACGGAATTACACAGGAAAACACTATTGGGTGCAAAAACCCGAACTTCAAAGCCTATGAAATCGCCCCTATAAACCCTATCGGGTTCGCCTTCCATCGGCATATCGCAATCGCATCATCGCATGGCCAAAACCCAACTACACGGGAATACATAGAAATCCTGGATTCTCGGATTTTAAAACTTATGACATTGAGTCGATAAACCCATCTGGTCCAGCCCTTATTGGCATATTGCTATCGCAATCGCATTGGTTGTGGCATCGAGGATCGCCGATTGCCGATCTTCGATTCAATCTAGACCGTTGATCTCTTTTCCCAATCTGATGGCTGTCGTGCAATCGCACATCGGCCCATCACTTTATCGAATATCACATTTTTAATGGCCCGAGGGTTCTTCCTCTGGCTATGGACTACGATAACGCCGATCTGATAATCAACAATTGCAATGTTGCATAGTCTGGGGTCCCGATATCGCATACAGCCTACCTTTAGTTGTGATATGTCAGGAATCGTTGATCGGGGGTCACTTCCGCCTTGGCCTTAAGTCTGCCCTTTGAACCTTTTGCGATGTGATTTCCCATATAAGGCCTTTTATGCCATTTTTAGAAGAAATGCCTCCTTTTTCAAAGGACAAAGGCAATCTTCCTTTTGCGATAACTTCATCATCCGAAGTTTGTTTTAGTCCATTCAAATTGCATCAGATTCAAAATGAAAATATCTATGCAATGGGACTATTTCTAGGAGCAACCCTTGGTTTTCATTTTCCTCTGCGAGGAACACTTTAGACTTAGAAGTCTATCCAATATCCATTTTGGATCATCCACCCTACTTATGGATGTAAGCTTATGCTGGGATTCCAAAGGAAATCCTCCTCCACCCATCAACCATTGAAGGAATTTAAGAGATGAAGTTTACTTCACCTTATTGAAGGATTCAAAATATTTTCTCCACCTTTCCAGGTTTCCATATAATTTCTCGACCCTAAACTTGCAATTGTAGTACCTGTTGGGTGTGGTTTTTAACCTATTTTCTGCACATCCTTTCCCCTGTTTTGACTTTTATGTCCTCGAGGCCTGTGCCCTTATATGACCAAACTCCCTGTTTTCTTACCTTTTTAATCCATTTTACTGTCATGTTACTTTGTTATATTTTACCGAATAATACGAGGCTTTATTCCTTTTTGTGGCTAACTAGGAGAGCATTGAAGAAGTATTTTGGGAAGTTCATCTTTTCAGGTGTTGGCTCATGAGAACAAAGCTATGAAGCAGACAAGCAGCAAGCATTAGTTGCAGGAAAGGGTAGAACGGTTCATTGTTACACTCCGAGTGCTGTTACAGGTTGCTGCTACACACTTGTTGCTGTTACAGATTGCTATTACACATTAGACGATGTTACATATTGTTGTTACACATTGGATGTTGCTACACCTCGTGTTGATCTGCCATCACACTAACAGTGCTATCGTTAGTTATGTTGCATCACCTCGAATCACCATTCGCTCAATGTTGTTGCACTGAAGCTAGAAATGTGGGTACTATTCCACATAACCGTTGTTGATGGTAGGGATTGTTTATTTTTGAAGCAACAAGACTCCAACAGTTGCAACTGATGTATATTTATTTAGCAATAGGTTGTAACTTCTTTAGTTTTGATCATCATGAGACTCGAGAGATTCTCATGACTGATCTGTTTCTAATTTTTGGTTTGTAATAGTTATAAAAGACTTGACTTTTTATGTATTAAGGGACAACATATAAAAGAGTACCATTACTTTATTTCTGTAATTATGAATTTATTTTAATATCAATTAGCACAGTGATGTTGTTACTGCTTTCCAACTGATTCGTTAATCACTTTCGTGTTCTTCCTGCACCGTGCTAAGGAGGAAGGGACCTCCTCTTTGGCAGGGATTGCAGTGATATAGGTAGTGTACATTCGAGTTTAGTTCATTGATTTATGGCTTCTCGCTATCGCTGTACAAATCACGGATTACATTTGTTGTTGTTTCTATTTACCTGATGTTGTTACAATGAGTTAATCAACATAATGGTAGTAACTAGCTAGAGTAGATGTTAGCTCTTGTGTGGTGCACCCTTAATTTAATAGTTGTGAGTTGTGATTTAATTATGTACAGTGTTTTTTTATATCTACACGCATGGATTGATTCAGCATTTAGATCAGCGACATATTTTACAATTTTCTGCATTTTCTTCTGCTTGGCTAGAATGTATCGACACAAATAGTGCGAACTCCATTGAAACATCTAGACCTACCCTGGGTTGACAAGTAATGTTGTAGTCTGAGTCAATTAAGGTTGATTAAAACAACACTACATTTTGGTGTCGTTGCTGGGGATGACAAGTGACGATACAGTCAGCCGAGTTGTTTGTTAGATATAGAGTGCTCCTAATACACAGTTGCTGGGGGGTAAGATGAGAGGTAAGAACCTGCGCATCAGTCTAACATACCTAGGCAGGCTCACCATTGTGATTATTAGGACACTTAGGACATTTTGATGCTTTGTTAGTGTGTCTTCAACTCTTTAGTCATTGGGTGGTAAGACGAGAGGTAAGGACTTGCCCATCGCTCTAACATACCTGGGCGGGCTCACCACTGTCAAAGACTGAGACACTTAGAGTGTGATTTAATACACATAGGGTCCATGTGTGCACTTGTAGGACTTACAAAGATATTGAAATCACCCCCACTCTAATAAGTCACAGGAATGATGGGTTGTAAAAAGGAAACGAAGGGTGAAGATTTGGGAAGGAACACATTTATCCAAGAATTGTTCTCCAAGGCAGAAAAAAGCAGTCCATATCTAAAAGGAATGCAAGGAAAACAGGGCCACAAAAGGCTGTTATTCCCATAGCGAAAGCAAAAACCTCCAATCCCTCCATCTCGGAACCGTATCATTCTAAGGCTAGCACTCAGACCCCCAAGATCAAGGATTTGATTTATGAGAAAGAAGGGGAAGTTAATAGCCAGAATTTGAGGATCGAGGGGCAAGGGGAAACCAAGGGGGAGCAACAGACACCTTAGACGGGAAAGCACCTGTTGATTTATCAATATCTGGATACGGGTAGTGCGGTGAAACAACGAGTCCCATGGGTGTCTGAGGCACTAATCACATCTGCAAGGCCATCACAAACGTAGCTTGAAGAACGTCTACTACAGAAAGGGTTAGAAGAATTAATCATGGGAGACAAAAATGATAACAATGCTAAAACAAACACCGCTACCACTACCTTTGAGTTCCCAATCGGGAATATCGAAGGTGAAGCTCCTATGAAAAATATTCCTCTATCATCCTTACCATCCTTCTAGGGGATGACTGTGGAAGATACAAATGCATTTCTATTTGAGTTTTATGTCCTATGTAGAAGTTATGATTATACAACAGATGCTTAGAAGTTAAATCTATTTCTTGCTACCTTAAAAGGAGCAGCCTTGAGATGGTTCATGGGATTAGACCCCGCTTCCATTTCAATGTGGAATGCTATGAAGGAGACGTTCTTGTCAAAGTACCATGACTATTGTAGGACCAGGGACTTAAGGGAAGAGATATTTAGAATGACACAGAAGGAGGAAGAAAGCCTGGAAGATTATGTGGAACGGTTCCACTATGATCTACAAAGGTCGAAACACAACAATTTAGACCCAGAAACCTTGAAGACTATATTCATTAAAGGAATGATGGATGACTGCGTTGACACCCTTAACCTATTAGGAAAAGGGAATATATCACAAGAGCCATTAGCTGAAATTGTAAAGCTTTTCCTACGATGCTCTCGAGGATCATCTAAAGGAAGAAGTACAATTTAGGATGCCTCTGTTCGCATACAAAAATCTACAAGTTGAAGAGTAACTAGAGCAGAGATCGGAAATTTGTTCGAAATTTCAATACCGATATCCTCAGTACTCTCTTGGCCTAGATAACAACAACACAGATAAAAAAGACACAAGTAGAAGCTGATACACCCCTGGCAGTGTTCTGTTCGACTTGTCGAAAGAAACATCCTTACATAGAATGCCAATTGAATAGCATCAGCCTGTGTAATATCTGCAAGCTAGAGTATTCGACAAAGAAGTGTTTGGAGCTTCCTAGACTAAATGCAATACTCAGAGAATCAAGCAATGATCTGGAATATATCCAAGACAATTAATTAAGCTATTACAGACTCATGTGCATGAATGTGTCTATGTTATTTTATGCAACGGATCGATAAGATTGTGAAATACACAGACACTAAAGTAGTTAGAGAAAACATAACAGGCAAAACACATAAACACAACAATTTTAATAAGGAGTTCACCCAACACTCCTAGGCTACGTCTCCTGGTCCAGCCTTCAGTGGTGGCCTCTCTATTATGTTTTTAAAGCAGAGTTTTTACAATAGTAAGCTCAATCTGAGTCTCACACAACAGATATAAATCAATAGGACTGTACTTGGATCCCCCAAGTCTCTGGAGTACACAGAATCTCCTTACTAAAACTCGACCTCTACTGGTCACAGTAGTATGGGCCCAATGTGAGACTCATACATGACAGGCATATATAGACGAGCTCGCTTGAACCTCTCAAGCCTTCTCTGGAGTACACAGACTCTCTGACTCTCTCTCTGGCTCGATGCTGCCTTCAAATCAGCTCGGCTTCTTCTCTCTATTCTCTGCTCTTGGCTTTCTGCATCTAACTAACTTCTTTTTTGCTTCTCTGCCAGTTCGTGGCTTTAAAGCCGATATGCTTTCTGACTGTTCATTTCCGCTTCCCGGCTTTCTAGTTTCCCTACCTCTGTCCATTTGAATTCCTCTATTTTGCGTCATCATCACTGTGTAATGCCTTACAGGGAGGTGGCCACCTATTTCATAATGAACTGAGTGTCATTTCTCTTGGACGTCTATGAAACGACCGTTTTTACCGTTAGCTCCAAGAATGTCCGCGAACTTGATCCTCTGCCAACTCATCGTCCCTGCCGGACTTCAAACCTTATACAATTCGACCTGTTTACCCCATTGAATCCAGTCATCCATCTGATCACCTTTCCGCCGTCAATCTGGAGCCTCCAGATCCTATGGTCTCCGTCCACTTCGGGCAGGTAAGTAGCATGACGTTTACCCATCCGATGTGAGCGGTTTTCTCTGTCTTCCATCGGACGTGTGGCACCCAGTGTGCGGCATTTGGCGGGACTAGGTTGAAACTGCTTACTGCTCGAAGCCCTTCTGATATCCTGCAGGTTTTTGTGTGGGACCCGCCTCTGACGGAATCGACATGATATCTATACGATTTTATGACTTTTCGGGTCTGGGTCACTTGGGACTTTTTCTTCTTTGAGGGGTTTGCCCGATGATAGGTGATTAGTGACTTGTCGCCAATTGCATATCAGAAACCTCCCCCGTTTCTCAAAAAGACCTCCTGTTTTGCCAATTCGTGACAATGCACATTACCATGGGCCAAAGGTCTACGCGCTTGACTGAGGGTCCTTGTTGCTCTGCACTGCTCGCAAATTGCAACTGTTCTGAGGATATTTTTGATAAGCTCAACCTTTATAAGTCTTTGAAACTTTGGCATGAATTTTGCAGAGTTATGAAAACTTAGAGAGTGTTTTAGGATCCAATTTGGATCATGACCTTCCCACTGAAAAAGCTTTTGGACCACCAAAAGTTGGTTTTTAAGCATCAATCAAGTGAGGGTATAGATTCCTCGCTTGCTCAATTTCTATCCATTTTGCACTACTTGGTTTTGAACCTTTGAGTCCAACCCTAAGGTACTCAAGATCCCCTATATGCGTGGTCCTTACCTTCCTGTCGTAAACTGTATCTTCCTGTAACTCATTGAGATATTCAGGTAACACATCATCAATAGAAGGCATTTGACTCTACTCTTCAGGGTCTTCAATCAATGAAGGTTCAAATAGTCTCAAGCTGTCTGCATTAACAATTGAGTAGATGTGCATGTAAGCTGGTAAATCAAGGCGAAAATCATTCTCACCAATTTTATCAAGCATCTTGAAAGGTCTGTACCTTATTGGCTTCAGCTTCTTACCTTCACCTTGCATTATGTCTTTGATGATATACAACCAGACTTGATCACCAACTTGGAAACTATGCTCCATCCGATGCTTATCATGCCTTGCCTTGTACTCGGCTTGCCTCTTTTCCAGCTATTCCTATACTGCCTGGTGAATCTCTTGGATTTGTTCAATGAACTTGGTTGCCTTGTCCACATCACTGTGTCCATCAACTGCTATGTATTTACCAAAGACGAAATCCAAGGGAGACCTTGGTGTGAAACCAAAACAGGTCTCAAAAGGAGATCTCTGTGTAGAATGATGTTTAGCTTGGTTGTAAGCATGCTACACATAACATAAATGTTCATCCCAAAGCTTGGGATGCTTGCTGCAATATCCTCTGAGCAACTAGATGACTGTCCTATTGACCTCTTCTGTTTGGCCATCTGTTTGCGGATGAAAAGTTGTGCTTTTCTTCAGTCTAGTGTCCATCAATTCCCACAAACTTGACCAAAATTTCCCAATAAATCGGGTTTCTCGATCAGATACAATGGAAGTGGTTAATCCAAAATGAACCCATACATTCTGAAAGAACAAATTTGCAGTTTGTTCAGCTGTAATCTATTTGTTACAAGGTATTAAAATACACATTGTGCTGAACCTATCCACAATAACATATAAATAGTCATGACCTTTTCTAGATTTAGGCAGTCCCCCAACAAAGTCCATGGAAACACTTTCCCAAGAATGAGAAGGAACTGGTAGTGGAGCGTACAAGCCTATTTTTCTATTGCTGGGCTTGCTTTGAGCACACATAGTGCACCCTCTTACATATCTAGAAACTGTCTCATTCATTTTTGGCCAATAACAAAATCTTTGCAGCTATGCATCCGTTTTACTTACACCAAAGTGACCAGATATTAGAGAAGTGTGTGCTTCTTGAATTATCTTTACTCTTTCAGTTTGTGGAATGCATAACTTTCCAAAATGATACAAGAGTGGGTCCTTAACATGATAATCCAATTCTTCTACTTGTTTGCCATGACTTAAAGTTGCATATACATCTTTAAAATCTATATCTTGAGCATACTGTTCAATGTAGCTTTCATGCAATACTGAATTATGCTTAAGTATAGTAGATGCAATTATGATTGGTCTGGACAACATATCTGCAACTTTATTGTGTATGCCCTTTTTATATCTGATGACAAGATGAAACTGTTGTAGAAAAACCCATCCACCTATAGTGTCTTGATTGTTGTAACTTAGTTTGGGAGTGTAAATATTGAAGTGGTTGATGATCAATATGTATAACTGTCCCTTTGCCCATTAAATAATGTTTCCACTTTTTCACACTT